>JARBEQ010162112.1:0-13041 GCA_030265355.1 Tritonia tetraquetra
CTCTCTCTCTCTCTCTCTCTCTCTCTCTCTCTCTCTCTCTCTCTCTCTCTCTCTCTCTCTCTCTCTCCCTCCCTCGCTATCTATCTATCAATCTATATTTAGCAATATTAGATTTCTTGACCCACAAATTCACAGTCGTCAAACTTTATATAAAGTTCACATTTAATGCAGAGAGTGCACCGACATTTTCTATCTTTCGTCATAAATCTTATATAGTGCCTTCTTTTTATCACTTTCTAAATAAGAGTTTGCTGTTACACTCCATCATGGTCCAGAAGTCTGCTTCCATCGATGCTTAAAGAACTGAATGATAATAGTTGTCGTTATGATATTGTTATCATTACTATTATTATTATCATTATAAACATCTGAAAAGCCACTGTACTCCAACAAAAAAATACAAATAAAATGGGAGACTGCCGGAAATGATAAATAACAATAATAGTAATCGAGTTGTAAAGGCGGATCAATAATAAGATGTTTTACACCCTTAGCAACTCAACTTGTTTTAGGCCATACCAAAGGCAGGATCACCGGTTCATAGTCCATCTTCAATAAGACTCGATTCAGTAGAAAAAAAATAAAAAATCCACAAGGGTTAGAGCCAAAGGGGAAAAAACACAGGACCTGCTGCGCGAAAAGGGGATACTTTATTGATACTCTGCGACGCCCCAAAGTGCCGATGTTATTTCACAGTCTGATTCATCGATATATAGATACATAGTATATCAAAAGACACTCAGACGTACGTATAGGTAGATACATTCAATACATAGATCACGATGAAAGGTAGATATAGAATAATATGATACAGAGATACAGTACCTAGATAGATACATAGAGAAACATAGTTATTTATCATTCAATTATAGAGGCACACCGAGACACAGGTGGACACAACATAAGAATACAGACATACAGATACACAGACATACAGATAAATAGTTCAGAGACAGATAGACAAAAAGATAGACAAATTCAAAACACAACATAAGAATACAAACATACAGATACACAGACATACAGATAAATAGTTCAGAGACAGATAGACAAAAAGATAGACAAATTCAAAACGTATCTTATCGAAGACAGTTACATGCAAAGAAGCGGCGCCAGAAAAGTAAGCCCAAGAGAAGAAGAAAAATGGCACGCAAAAGTAGGGAATTGAACCCACGCCTGTCGGCCTCGACACCATTTTGGAACGATACGTCTATTGATCTATCAACGACTCCATGTGTGGTGGCTCCAGTTTTCGTTATAATGATAGTGAATAATAAAGGTGCATGGTTTTGAAAGAAAATATATATTATATCGGACACAATGAACCGATAGGGTTATATAAGGGGTGAACCAAAAATAGCAAGGTTGAAAATAAAAGTGATGTAAAGGTCAAGGTAAAATAATTAACTGTGAACGTCAACATTGTTTGGTTTTCAAAACGGCAAGAACGAAAACACACAAACAAAAAGAAACGATGGAGGGTCTAGTAAGAGCAACAATGATATAAAATATAAAAACCATGAGAGAGACGAAATTGCGAAATTTCATCCCAGAAGGGTTTAACTGATTCCCCAGCCCCTACCCTGACAACCTGATACCCGCATCCTCTCCCTGTCTACTCTTTTCAGCCCGGGGCGGGGATAACTTAATAGCTATATAAACGTCAAAGCCACGGAAGCAACCGCACCCACTGAACATTCAAAGTAACCAGATAGAAATTGAAATCCGGTATTGGCCCGTAAGGATTGGGCTACTACTTGTCTTGTCTTTAAAAGACCGTGGAGGAAGATTTGACTGGGACAATAACAATAACTAATACAAATCATAAGATTCATTTTTATATACTTCGATAACTAATGTATGTTTGTCATGGTGATCTTTCGTTCAATGATAGACTACCCACTTTTAAAGTTTAAAGTGTAACGTTTGAAGTTGTTAGTTTTACGCCCTTGGCAACACATTTTACGTCATATCAAAGGCGGAACCTTCTAATTATATCCTATCTCCGATATGACTTCATTCCATTGGAATCATCAGGGTCAGAGCCATAACACTAGAGAAATCTCAAAGGGAAAAAATATATACACTTTGACTCCAAAGTCGCCGCGACTTGCTGTATTTCCCAGCTTGCTATCACTGAGAGATAACTAACTGGTGCTTTAGACAACGGATACGCTATATTTTCCGGACATTCGCACTCGCTATGCTTGTTTGCGACGTAACTTTCGATTCTTATCGATTCGAGTGATTTTTGTCGGGAATTTGAATAATTTTGTATCACTTTTCTACCGTATTTTCATCAATCTCGTTTTTCGGGCGCCATTTCATGTTGAGTCAGTCATCTTTTATCGTGAATTCACGTTTAAGCACTTTGAATCTCTGGATATTTTTGGTTCTATGGGCTTGTCTAATGCCAGCCTTAACTTTCTGCCAGACTTGACTTTCGGATCGATTCAAATCGATTTTATTCTATCTAGAGCCTAGTTTTGATAAACCAAAGCGTATCGGGTCTATTTCTAGTTAAGATCCAAGTAGATTGCGGATACTTGGTTATTTAATCAAAAATTATATAATTCATTTCACTAATTTATATTTCAGTTATCTTCAATCATGTATAAGCTTTCACTGAAAATTTGGTGCAGGTTACGAGGAAACAGATGAGCAATGAATATTTGTTGAGACTCTACCCCTCTGTGATTATCCCATTGCTACCTATGTGGAGTGAGTGGTCAATTTTTTAAAAAGGTTTCGTGTAGTCAGAGTGATGTTGGAGCTTTGATGTATAAAAACGTTCTAAACAAAAGGCACTATTGATTAAAAGCACTGACAGGGATGGAATGTGACAGAGTCGTCTCTTCCTCACACATCTTGTCCAGCTATTAGAAGAGTGACCCTGTGTACATCGCTATTGATCACACCTTTGATAAATCAATAATGATCCCATATTTTGTTATGATAATCTCGAGTAATGCATTAAAAACGTTGTGAAATGATCAAATGTTTACCCAAAACTTTTTTGAGCTGATTTGAATTCATTTGCAAATAAGACGTGTTGGAGATGAACTGCCAAGCTTCTAAAAAAGACCAATAGTGCATTCGAAAGAAAACAACATACTGAACTTTACCAAACCGTGGTAGGGTAATGAGGCTCTAGAGACTCAACAAGAGCAATAACAGAATAATGAAAGACTTAACGTCTGAGACGAATAATACTCTTAAAAAGTAATGTTAAGCCGCCGCTTTGTGGAGACAGAGAGAGACAGATAAAGCACGAGAGCTGAGCAATTCGACGGAGATGATTGTTGGAATGAGAAAACAAATAGAAAATATTGTACAAGTTTTTTTCTATATTCGAATGCTATGAAGTGGGATCAATCTCCTCAGGGTTTTTTCTCATTTTAATTCATTTTCAAATAAAACTCAAATAGGGAGAGGAGGGGTGTGTGAGAGGGGAGGAAATGATTATTATTCTGAAATGAGCACACAGGAGGTTTTACATGTCTTAAAAATGCTACTCACGGTAAAGTGGCGCTATTTTTATTTATTCAATGACATGAAAGGAAGACGGTGAAGTGGCGAATAAGATGGTTGAAGCAGGGCAAGGACCGTAAGAGAGAGTTAGGTAAAGAGAGAATGAACGAAAGAGAGAGTTAGGTAAAGAGAGAATGAACGAAAGAGAGAGTTAGGTAAAGAGAGAATGAACGAAAGAGAGAGTTAGGTAAAGAGAGAATGAACGAAAGAGAGAACCATAAGCCGCAACGACAATAAGATAGAGCTAGGTAAAGAAAGAATAAACGAAAGAAAGACACGAGCATTAAAATATAGGAGGAGTGGATAGAATGCTTGTAAATAACACCAGAATAGTGTAACTGTGCTTAGTTAAAACAATTCTTATATGAACCGAGAAATAAAATAAGAGGATGAGATTAATGAATTAATAAATAGATAGATAGCCAAACAAAAATAAAGATGTCAAGATTACATACATAGATAGACGTGGTAAGAAACAAAGTAAATAACATATAGGCTGTCTCAAGAAAGAAAATAACATATAGCTTGTCTTGGGGTGCCAACGATAACACTTGGGATGTGGATGTTGGAAATAGAATTGACGTCTAGAATGGTAATCGTGTGGAAGTTGATTGGTGCTCTTTGGACAGTTTGGGAGAAATAAAAGTGTCATCTATGGTTATTGAAGAGGCGGGGAAGAGAAACGTTATCTTGTGAATTGAATAGACTAAATCAACAAGATGAAGAAACATTCTAATCCCGCCTAACTTTAACCGTTCACGGAATGTTATAGTCCGTTTCACGTCCCGTCTGATGGATTTTAACGAAAGATGGCATGAGCACTAGGATTGGATTATCAACGACATTAAGTTGTTGTTGGGTTTTTTTTCGCGGAGCACAATATCATATTTTAAGAGTTTGCTTCTTTGCGTCATATAAATAAAAGGATCCAGTCCGAAATAACTTTTAGGCGTTTTACATTAACGATGATTCATGTTGTGGTTGAGATCATTGCAGTCTAAGGTCTCAGCGCTCGCATGGGAAAAGTGCGGTTCCATCGAAAAATATATTTCACCACTGGGCTTCCGTTCTGGGTACAGTGGACACTCGATTCAAAAGCATAGCGTGTTGATAAATGTTGCAATTCGCTGGAAGCAGTCACGCTAGTGACAGGTAAGGATGTTGACAGAGGCCGGTGAACAGTCCGTGCAAAAAGTCGTGGTGCACAAGGAGATCGGGAATATTATTCAATATGTTCATTGTCTCCCAATGACATGCCAGTTCGCGTAGCGAAAAATAAATTTGTTACTGTAAAACGCTTAAACGTTTATTCAGACCAGAGCCTTTGTATTTGATATAAATATTATGCAAAGAAGCAAATTCTTCAAATATGAAGCCGTGTTCAGATTGTGTGGGTTGTTTTCAGTATTTTCCGCATGGCGTTTGTTTTTATTCGCTCCCCTTTACCAATTCAATTTGTTCCAGACGTTGCGGCGCTGATAAATCAGGTCATAGTTTGCTTCTGTTCCATGGCGTGGAGTGATTAAACAGTTAATCTAATATAAGGGTCGTACGTGTAGTTTACCGTGCGGAAAATACTGAAAAAACGCATGTATCATTATCAAATTCCCATTCAAAAGTGTACCAACGAATGATGAGAAATAAACGAGTGTAGTATGGAAAAATACTGTAGATTTATAGACTATGTTACTATCGATCGTAAAAGGACGTTACCTTGAATGAAATATGTCATAATAATGAGTTGTGTGCAGCCATTACTGGGTGAAGTTTACTATCTGCAACTGCAACTTCAACAATATCTCCGGTCTGTCCCAGTTGTTAACGGTTAAAAAACCTGTTTTTAAAAGATTATTTTTATTATTCTGGAAATTGGCGTTTTGAAAAAAAATCACATCTAATACCCCCCCCCCCCCCCCCCAAAAAAAATAATAAATAAATAAATAAAAATAAATAAAAGCACCGCCCGCCCCACCTCAAGATAAAAAGGTTCCCTGCATAGAGGTGGTATGTTTTTATATTCAAGAATCACTATTTGAAGTTGTTACATTTATGCACTTGGCAACACATTTACCAGTTGCCATTAATGTATTAGATATTACACAGAGAAGATATGTTCCTTGATGGAACTACTATGTTTGATAAGTGAAATGTCTTTATATTACGTTGAATACAACAGCATTGCAATGAGAACCACATGTAAGAACCACAGAGCCCATCAGAACCCAACCACACCATTGATTGGTATAATCTCTAAAGATCTGACACGAGGTAAATCACCGAAGCACAATGATATCATTTAATGTATATTTTACACTGATTATGTCTCAGCTGTGTCGAGAACACACCCTGGCCATATTATTTTAATATTTCATGTTCTCACTGCGCTACACCTAATACTATTCTGTATGTGTGTACGAGCATTTCAATTGCCATATTTGTTATTCTCTGCTATCTAGTAATTCCGATTTCGGTGTATCGACCTTCATTTTTTATGTGTCTATTTATATATTCATCCATCTACAATCGGTCGATCTAGCTAGCTGTTTACTTTCGTATAAAGGGAATTTATTGGCTGAGATTAAAAAGATATACATTGATGTTACTTTTCGAATTATGGATAAGACCATGTTTTATCAGGAGCGTTTCGCATCTCGGTCAATTGGCTGTTTTCTCCAGGTCATGTGTGAGATCTCTCCAACTTAGCCTATTTTGTTGGTGGTTTTTATTCTTTTGCAAGTCGTTGGCGTTTTTAAGTGAAATGTTGTTTTCAAGCGTTTTGAAAGTTTTGCGTTCTTGGAAACACATTTTAGGTCATATCAAAGGCGGGACCTCCGAATTATAGTCCATCTCTTGGAACTACTTGCAAAGTTGTTAGCGGTCGTCCTCTGAAAGGTTTTTTTTTCATTTTTGTCGAATTATGATGTTATGACCTGACTGGAGTTTCGTTGTCCCTTCTTAGTAAGTGTCCGAAAATCGCCATCGGTTTTCTAGTATCCGGAGGAGTGTGGTCTTTCATTACTGCACAGAGATTCGTTAGATGTTTAATGCTTTTCTTTCTTGTTTTCTGTGAAAGTATTAGATTTGTTTTCTTTGTGCCACACTAAGAACTCGTATAGTTTTAATTTGATATTCAGCCTGGTTTTGTCTACTCTAACCAACATATTAGTGAGTTTGTGCATTGGGGCATTTGATAGATGTTTTCGTCTACGGACATCCTTATCATCTCCTATCAAAGAGCTTACTTTTTGTGTTTTTCCACTAATTAGTGTTTCTTTACCGTATTGTGAATTTTGTTTTATCGACATTTAAATAAAGGTTGTAAATTTGGGGTTTCTTGTATATTGCCAATGTTTTCAAAGTGTGGTCCTACGCCTTCTGCATGTTATTACACTATTTCTTTTCGAAGTTCGAAGGTCGAAATTGGTCGTGGGAGGACGTTCCTGACTTCTTTTTAGCGCATGTTCCAGAGATATCATAAAAAGCACAGGGCGTAGGCAATCTTCTTGTGGAGTCCCGATGTTGCTTTTGAAGTGTTTCTCTGTTGTGGCGCCATGCACGTTAGGGTTTATGGTAGTGTTACTTAGCAGGAAACGCGTGTTAATTCGTCTTCTTCAATCATAATTATCTTTGAGTATCGTCAATAATGTCTATCGGTCTATAGTGTCAACGTTTGCTGACATGTCGATTCCCGTGATCTTAATATCTAGGTTTTCTCTGTTGACCTTTACTGCCAGTCCGTACAACCTCCGATTTACTTCGATCATGACGTTCGGGATATGTGCTAGGTAGCTTTCTTATACCAATAGGCCGACATGCCTAAATTTTAGGTTTGTGGAGAGAGTTTTTCATATCGTAATGAGTAACGTTATTTGTCCTAGATGTTGTGGTGGCCCCTTCAGCTTTCCTGGTTTTGGACCATGTTTAGGAGACTAAAATATCACCTACATAATTCAATGGGTGAAAACGGAGTTTTGTATCTCACAGTGTGCACTGATAAGCCCATCCAGCCACCCATCATATTAATAATGTTACTCATTCAAACGCCAATTGCATGCAAAGTAGAGCTTCGCTGATTAAAGACATAAAAATATATTACATTCTCCTTCATGATGAACTCCGTCATGTTAGGATATCTAAGGTCCTTATCAATATATCTTGTGGAGGGAATGGTTAATAAATCATGTCGTCGTTCCCAGCAATAGCTCATTTCTCACAGCACTCTGACTAGCGATTTTGACTCCGATACATCAATCGGCTGTGTTTGAACAATCTATTAGAGCATAATTCAATATATCGCCCTTTTAGAGAAAGGGTGCTCTTTTCGTTATTGAAAGATGAACAATTTGGGTAATTGCAACAAACAATTTCACTACATGCATTGCTAGATGTAATGATTTTTAAAAATCTAACCAAATTGAATGGGTTTTCCCCTTATTATTTCTAAATCCAGACTAATTCAATGACAGATTTAAACTCTCTGATCATTTTAAGATTCTTCTTCCTTACCGTCTGATCTATAATGTTTCTTTTTCTTCTTAAAGTTACCTTAGAACTCAAGACACTCAAAGTGGGTGGATGATCAGGGATTAATTGACCATGAAAATAACGAGTGGTCTGAAATCACTTCACACACTGGGTGGAAGTATTATTCTTTTATTGGAACATGTCATTAAATCCATATTGAATCAATCCAACGGAGCTATACTGTGAGATGGTATTCATTATCAACGATCACAAGATCAAATGCATATAACTCATACATCTCCAGCATGTTAACCGACGAATATGACGACATTCCTAAGAAATTCTGGAGTTTCATCAAAAGCAAAAAAACAGAGTTATCGGGAATAGCCCCCTTGCGATACAAAGGAACCTTGCACAGTGACACCATTAGCAAGGCAAACATCCTCAACGACCAGTTCATATCAGTTTTCTCACAAGAGGATACGAACAACGTTCCAAACAATGAAAGCGGCCATTACCCAACGGTTCCAGACATTACAATACACCAAAGTGGGGTATTCAAATTACTTACAAACATCAACCTACGTAAAGCAACTGGTCCTGGTGATCAAATTCCTGGGAAACTATGTAAGGAGCTAGTGGTCGAAGTAACACCTATATTGACGATTATTTATACCAGATCAGTGGAAGGAAGCATTGATAACAGCACTTTTTTAAGAAAGGGGATCGGGGCAAAGCATCAAATTATAGATCGGTGTCCTTAACATGCATAACATCATGGAGCATATAATTCACAGCAATATTATAAATCACCTGGCCGCTACTAGTATTCTATCTGACTATCAGCACGGATTTAGAAAAAAGGAGATCATGTGAAAGTCAGCTCATTATTACCATCCAAAAGCTCGCTGATGGTCTCAACGTTGGGAACCAAATAGATTGTGTGATGTTAAATTTTTCCAAAGCCTTCGATAAAGTCCCACATCGGCGTCTACTTGTTAAATGCCAAATTTTGCATACTGCAGTAGATTGATAGCTTTTTGCATGACCGGACACAGAAAGTTGTGTTAGATGGAAAGACATCAAGGTCATCAAATGTAACATCTGGAGTCCCCCAGGGAATAGTGATGGGACCGTTGCTCTTCCTTATATATATATATATATATATATATATAAACGACCTCCCGGAGCTAGTATCATCAAAAGCCCGACTATTCGCAGACAATTGCTTACTTTGCCTAACCATCCGCAACACAGAAGACACTGCCATACTCCAAAAAGACCTCGACGCCTTTCAGCAGTGGGAAAAAGTGGCTCATGAAATTCAATTTAGACGAATGCGAGGTTCTACGCGTTAACAACAAGAGACAACAAATTAACTTCACATATACGGTACACGGAAAAGCCCTTCCATCGGTCAAATCTGCAAAATACCCCGGCATGAACATCAGCACCAATCTATCATGGAACCATCACATATCGACCATCACAAAGAAAGCAAACAACATCAACGCGTTCCTTAACAGAAACATCAGGTCGTGTCCACAAGAGATAAAATATCGGTGCTATACAGCATTAGTCCGCTCGGTAATGGAATATGCATCAGTAGTTTGGGACCCTACAACAGCCACGAACATAACCAAACTTGAGAAGGTTCAGTGAAAAGCAGCGCGCTTTGTTGTGGGAGACTATCGTACTACCAGCAGCGTCACACAAATCATGAAAGATTTGGAATGTCCAACGCTAGAGGAAAGAAGGAAGAAAGCAAAAGTCACCACGCTTTTCAAAGCCATTCATAAATCCGTCGACGTTCCAACCGACCGACTTGTAACGATGGCATCAAAAACAAGAGGCCATGAACTCCATTACCACGTTCCACACTCGAGGACTAACAACCACATGCAGTCCTTCTCCCCATCTGCCATAAGACTGTGGAACAATTTGCCACCAACAGCGGTCAGAAAACCTGACGTAGAATCTTTCTGGAATGAGCGAGCCCTTGTATTCTTTGTTCAGTGTTTTCATGTTTAGATTAGATGACTTGTATTATGTCGACAATACACCAGAGGTGGTCTGCAAATTAACGGAAGAAGAAATTCATCGGACAAAAGTAATCACCGCCGTTTGGTTGAGTATCGATCGCTGACCAACTTCTCGAGATGTCGGCGTCATGATCGCTGTCTGGTCGGGCTAAGTGGCGTCCTGATCACTGTCCTGGTTTCGTCGGCTTCAGCGGCTTCATGGTCACTGTCTTGTCGGGTGTGGGTTGTTGCTCAGTTATTGTCTCAGTACTCGCTCTAGTCTCGTTCTGGCACACAAGCACATGCCACCAACGTCCAAGACGAGATATGAATGTGTGGGTGTCACTAGTCGTACAGCGTTTATCTAGGGGCATGATTGTCTAACAGGTTATTGATAAAGAAAGAAAGAAAGTTGGAAATGAGCGTTGTATGGTTTGTTGGGGTCAAAAGACAGCTTGTATTTAATTGATATACGTTTACTATTTGGTCCATGTGAAGTATTCCCACAATGAATGGCGCTCCTCTTCTTGAGCTCGCTCTCCCCCCCCCCCCCACCACCAATGAAGACTGGCTACCTGAGTTGATACGACCAATCAAAGAAAAGCACCGGGTTTTTTTCTTTTAGCTATATCATTACACAGCTGAATTAACTAAGACTCAATCTGCCAACCCTTTGACCAATGATCCCTAAAAATGTTCTAGTCTGTGGGCGTACATCATTGGTGTTGTGCACAGTTTGACGAAAAAAATCCCAATTGTGTGCACTATGCGCATGATAATGAACGTTAGACAAGAAAAGCTAATGTGCGCAGACATTTCTCAACTCTGTGCGCACCTTTTCACCCCGGTATGCGCGCGCACAGCTTAGATGAAACAGTGCCTTGACCTAAACCAAAGCCGGCATAGATGGATATTTCAGCCATTTTGCCTCTACCTCACGACAATACCAGACTTGACCCCTTTTCTTTACACTGTCAACGACCATATTCACGGTATTGGAGAAAATCGCCCCCTCAATGATTACAAGATATTACATTGTTACAAACCCCAGCGGGACATCACAGTCAAACTGCGGACGGCTACTCCATTTCCCAGTGTTTGAGGTCCCAAGGTACCCCTAGTCCATAGTCCCTGTATTGTTACGCCGTTATTCAGCTCACTGCGCAAAGTTCAAGACGTCTCGAACAGACATGCTACTTTAACCAACCTCCGTACCAACCGCCGCGAGCTAAAATGTCGCATGTGACTGTTTGAAAGAAACTAGCAGGAAATGACCCTTTCCAAGCGATTTAACACAGCCAAGACCGGGACGTTTGATTTTCTGTTTCATGTTGGATTCATTCACACGACAATGGTAAAGATATGACCTTCGCTACTGCCATTACTAAAGATAGCTCTTTTGTCTTGTCAACAGATTTCTTAGAAAATCTGACTAAAAAATTGAACAAAGCATGAAGGAATCCGTCTATCACAAATAGACCCCCCAAAATAGTTAGACTGACGCAGCTTGATGTAGATTTCCAATCATTATACTTTCTACTTTGTTGAACACAATGGAAACAAAATTGACAGATTCGATGTTCATTTTAACTTTCTTTCTTATCCAGTTCCCTGTTTCCATTACAGTGTTGGGCTCGCTCTATGAGGCGGATTTACTCTGGATCACATACCAGGCCAAGCAGGTGATCAGCACACAGTGACTTTTTTGTGGTAGGAATTAATTTTGACCGAACAGCGGCCTTTTGGCCTACTCTATTTACAACTGCCAAGTGTTCTTTAACGTGCACCGAATATATCGTCCGTCTCCGATTGGACTAGGTTCTTCATAGGATCAGGGGAGTGGCAACAGGGTTTATACCGATTTTTATGAAGAAAAACAACTGTCGCCCTGGGATTCGAACCCGGCACCTTTCGCTTCATACTTCAGAGCCACTGGGACCCCCTTCATTGAAACTATATTTGTAAAAATAACAATAATAAAAACAAAAAGCAAATCAGAGGTTGTCTCTTCCAAAAAGAAATCAATAGAAACCACCTCCAACAACAAACAACCCCCCCCCTCCCCACAGACACACATAAAACAAGCGAAAAAGAAATAAACCAGAAAAAAGCAAACCACACACAAACAATATTACACAAAAACAACAACAAACCCCTTCACATACAAAGTCGAAGAACAGAGAGAAAATGTAAAAAACACTTCCAATAAAGACAATAACAGGGATACAGAACGTTTCGGGTAAAACCTTTCCTCAGCTGGACACAAAAAAAAAAATGCAGACAAAAAAACAACAACAACGAACGAACACAAACACTAGTATGTAGAAAGAGATATCAATAAAAAATATCTGAATCAAACTATGTATAGGTCTAGTTCAAAGCAAGGTAGTCACATACAAATAATAAGTTCGGGAATCAGCCGACATGGAAAATATGTGCAAATATTGTTTGTTGGCGTGGCTTTTTTTAGCCAAAGTCTACAAAACACCAATTGTGCCCATGATGTCCAATCGTCACCGCCACTAAATGGTAAAATGACCACAACAGGATACGGCATGTCCAATGTCCATACGTGTGTGAAACATACTCTCACGCTTCCATGGTGTCTTAGTTTTCTACTAATAAAATAACTCGGTCTCGGTCTTCTTATCTTGCTTCCCTTACTTGGCCCCACCCCTCCATCCCTTTCTGTCTTTACATATATCACACAGACACACACACACACCACACAGGTAAACACACACAAACACACACACACACAGGCACACACACACACACACACACAGGCACACACACACAGGCAAACACACACACAGACAAATATATATATACACACACACTTTCTTTCTTATCCATTCCCTTTTACCATTACAGTGTAGGGCCAGCACGATGAGGCTGGATTTATCTGGATCAAGATATTAAGTCAAGCAGGTGATCAACCCACTGTTACCTTTGTGGTAGGAATTAATTTTGCCCAGACAGCGGCCTTGCGGCCTACTCTTATCGATTTTTAACTGCCAAGGGT
>JARBEQ010162223.1:0-13041 GCA_030265355.1 Tritonia tetraquetra
TTGAAGCCGTATGGCGGGCGCTGAAATGACCTTTCTGTGTCGATAGAGCCCTAAAACAGCAACAAACAAACAATAACTTTGCTGGCTTGTCTCATAACCTGCATTGTTTTAGAAATGAGATTTTCCTTTCAAGGTATGCTTTTATTCAAATGGGTAACTTGGATTTAAATATAAACAGACATTTCTCAAAATATTTTTATAATTATGTTATTAACAAAAACTAAACTTGCCCAGAGTGGTTGAACCTCCCAGTTTTTATCAATAGATAAGGGGGTATCCACAAGGGCTACTGTAATTTGTTTATTGGCCTGTCTTTGATTAATTCTGCTCAGCTCATGGTGCCAGTAAAGAGTTATGGACACAATGGACTGATCACCTGCTTGTCTGAAACTCTGATCCAAAGAATGTCTGGCTCTATGTTCAGTCATGATTGGTGGCCGTAGTGCCTGCATTTGTGGCAGATATCTTGTGTGCCTTTCATTACTGAACACAGGGCTGGCCCCGACACTGCTCTGCGGTATTGATGGGGTTCGATCAAACAAACAAAGAAAAACTAATTGAAACAGATGAGGCTCGCTAAACAATTTCATACGTCATACGTTTGGAAAGCAATGTGTATAACCACATTCTCCTTATTTACAAGTCAGTTGATCAAATAAAAAATCATCATTTGACATACTGTTTCCTTAGTATCAAATTCTATCACAATTTATCTGGTTTTAAATTTTATTTTGATAAAATTGATATCAAACGTGTTTTAACATATTATATAGGCTCTTAAAAATTATTTGGAGTGAGCAATAAATGTTAGTTTTGTGGTTGTTTTTCAGTTCGTTATCAGGAATAAAGTGTTGACTATACTTTTTGTTATTTTCTCGTCTTTATTTGTAATATTCAGGCCTTATGGTTAAAGCTAGATTTCCTTACACTCAAATTAAATTTCGCCTTAAGGTGGCAGCCCCACCACTAATCTAGAAAATAGTGGGCTAATCCCCTACTTGCCTGAATTAACCTGATTCACATAAGTATGAATATGGGAATTTGCATCCATCAAATTTGTTTTCGCTTTCTCTATTTTTGCAATGAGTTTGTCCATACCCGAAGTTTACAACCCCTTTATATTCATTGAACAAAAAGAGGAAGTCAACCAATTTTTGACAGATGCGAAATCAGGTATAAGGAAATCGACCCTAAGAGGGCAATTCCTTTGATCCATTTTTCTGATATGAAATTGGGGTGCCGAAAAAATAGTTTTGTTCCTCCTCTTTCTTCAACAAAAATATTCAGGTTGCTAAATTTGTGTCAAAAGAATTGGTTATTGAAAACTATTGGAAAAGTTCTGATGCAAATTCGGCACCCTTATTTCGGGTCAAAGGAATTGCATCCTAAGTCTGTCAGATCTGGGATTTGAATCCTGCTGAGGCAATTTTTTTGTCTGGGCTTTTCAGTAGAAGTAGTCAAGACTGCCCTAGTGATTCACATAGAACCTTTCAAATTCTGTTAAACCGCCTTGATATAAGTAATAAGCTCTCTGTGTTGAAAAGGGAAAAAAACTGTTATGTATGGTGCCAAGCTGCCTATGGATTTGAGTATCGCTTTTCAAATTTTATTGTTGTCCTTGTGCAAGATTTGGTATCTCAACTCGGGTTTAGACATGACTTCCAGCTAAAAGTAAAAGTAAGCTGGAAAGTAATGTAGACTGGGTATTATTTAATGCTAGATAGATCATCAGGGAGTAGCAAATTATTCCCTTATCACTTCACACTTTCAATTTGTTACGCTCTGGAGCGGTGGGTCGCTCTTAGCTAATATAGTTTGAGACATGCTATCAATAATAATAAATAAATGTTGATTATAGTATGTCTGGGCAGGACTCGTACCCAGAACTCTGCGAAAGGGATTTCTCCCCCCCCCCCCCAGCAAACAGCTCAATGCAACAGATTTTAAAACCATTCAGAATTTTTATTACAAAAAACATATTTTAAACTTAAACATAAAGGAATGGACAGAAGTATGAGTATGCATAAAATAGTAAGCAATATCTATTTGTTCGTTTTCTCCTGACGCTTGAATAGGCGCAACACACATACCGTGCATTACAAATAATCTCTTATTGAATATAAATGTATAAAGAAATTAACAAATATGCATGGTCAATTCAGGTCAAGATCGAGTCCATTGCAATCACCAAATAAATGGAAGGACGTCACATTGGCACCCCAATCCTATCTATTTTGTATATCCATAAGAAGCAGCAACATTATTCTGGCACCCCGATCCTATCTATTTCGTTATATCCATAGGAAGCAGCAACATTATTCTGGCACCCCAATCCTATCTATTTCGTTATATATCCATAAGAAGCAACATTATTCTGGCACCCCGATCCTATCTATTTCGTTATATCCATAAGAAGCAGCAACATTATTCTCCCCCTCACCTTCTTTCAATTTCCATCAACTGCTAACAGATGAATAATTGTATTTTAATAACTTATTAAATGACTGAGAGAAAAATGAAAATAGAAGGGTTTTCGTGAAATATAGTTGCTATACTTGCGGCCCGAAAAAAATGAATAGTGTTTTTCCTCTTTTTTTAGTTATTTTTTCACCAATGTTTCTGATATTTGGTGTGAACATGTAAATCAATTTGTCTCAACTAAAATTATTTTTTTCATCAAATTTGAAATAATAGGAAATAATTTTACTTATTACAGCTATCTAAAAATTTGTAATCGGTAAGGATTAGGTACCACTTTTAAAAGTTTTACAGTATAAAAAATTAGGATTTTCACTTCTACAGTTTGGAGAAAATCGTTTAAAGGGACTGATTTGTTAATTGATATATCATTCTTCCTGTCTTATCCAGACTGGATTTCTCTGGATCAATATATTACAGTGTACCTACTTTTCACAATGGTGTTGTCCTTACACGGAAAACTAAACTGTTGTGAACACACTTGTGACAAAAAGCACAAGATTTCTTTGTCAAAATGGTGAACTCTCTTGTATTTTGTTGCACCTAACTTGTTCACGTGGTTCTGATGGTAAGACTAAGTCTCTTTTATAAAGTAGTAGGCTAAATAAGGTAACTTTTTAAATATGGTATCAATCCAGTCCAAAATTTATATTCAGTTAAGACAAATTGATTTAGAGGTTCGCTTGAAATATCATAAAATTCCATTAAGCGATAGTTGAGAAAAACAGGAAAAACACTTTTCATTTATTTCCGCCCCACTATAGTAACAGTAACAAGTAAACAAAATGAGATTTAATTCTGCTAAGTCACAAGACTTAATACACATTTCATTCATGATAGACATGTTAGCCAGAGAGTAAAACCCTCCTTCCATTTCATTTTTTAATGATAGGTTCATGGCCTGCACAAATCTGCTACCTTAAAATAAAATGTCTATTTCAAAGAGTTACGAGTAGTAGTAGTCAAAATACTGAAGACATCTATTACATTTCCTTAATAATGTTCTCAAGAAACTAAAAGACATATATGGTAAGAAACAAGATGGACATAATCATATTATGTTGAGACATGCATAATGGTGGAAAGACATATTTTAAGTCATTTTGCCAATAACTAATGGTAACTGTAACCCGACATTTTGAAAATATAATATATTTCAATAGTAGAATATAAATAGTTTTGTTTTTTTAGAAAAAGGATTTTTGAAAATCAACATTCAAAAATCAAAATATAGATGCAGTCTGAGGAGCTATAAACCACACTTAAAAAGTAAAAAAGATGGAGTGATCTCTTGAAGCAAGGCAATTGAACAACATTGCAAAATATAGTTAATAATTTGCATGTCGATATACAATAAATTTCCTGATGATCGTGGTTATTCAAGGTTAATAAAAAATTTGTAGTATACTATGACATAAAAAGTTATAGTCTAGTACACCTATTGGACGGAAATAATTGCTAATGTAGATAAAAAAATAATAAGAAAAAAATCAAATCACAACTATTTCAAACCATATCATAAAATATGCAAATTACTTGAGTGCTTTTATGTTTTAGATATATATATATATACCACGGTATGAGAGGAAAAAATAAAACAGTATGAGGATAGATAATAATACTTGAAATCTTTAAATAAAGCTTGAAATGAGTGAGAATCATACAATCATTGTTGCACTGTTTTATCAGTGATATCATGTAGTAAAAATACATTGTAATATTAAAAAAGCATTATGGAAATATACATAATGTACTATGAAATGTCAATTGCCGATTACAATCTTTTATTAAGAAACAAAATACAGCTGTGTCTTTCAAATCAAACCTCCTCTGTGAAATAAGTTCACCATCCTTGGAAAATAATCTTTCTGCCAGGACAGATGTGTCTGGAATAGAAAGGTATTTCCTTGCCAGAGGGGATAGTTTGGGAGGGATCAGTTCTATCTTTTTCCACCATATCAGAGGATCCTCATGTTGACGAAGTAGATACCCGTCATAAATACAGGCACCCCTACCACCAAACACGTGATCAGCCCACTGTGTCCACAACTCTTTACTGGCACCAAATATTAATCAAAGACAAACCAATAAACAAATTACTGTAGCCCCTGTGGGTACCCCCTCAGCAATTGATAAAAACTGGAAAGTTCCACCACTCTGGGCTGCATTGGTGTCGTCAAGTTGTCAATTTAACTCTCACCACTGCTGAAGACAAAGTCAAAGAATCTAGACCGATTAATCAAAGAATCTAGACGATCTAGACCGATTAATCAAAGAATCTAGACCGATTAATCAAAGAATCTAGAGAAAAGGTGTCACAAGTCATACTATGCATGCGCCATAACTCCCTGACAAGCTCATATTACTACAGGGCAAAGAAGTGGCCAGCAAAAGAAAAACTGGCTGCAAAACATCAAAGATTGGACCCATGTGTCAACCAGGGACCTCGTTAGAGCCGTCAACGATAGACCTGGATGGAGAAAAATGACCGCTTTCTTGATGGTTACATCCCCCTGATGACTAATTAGGTCCAGGGACTAGTAAGTAATGGTAGTACAAAGGGTTTGTCAGGTTTCAGAGTTCAAGGGACATAACAATGTCATTTCGTACCCTGTAAGTTAAGGATAGTTTCGAATGTCACTATTTCTGATGTCCTGGTGAGTTCAATAACCAACTCAAACAGAAATATTTTGAAATTCTTTTGGCCCTCACATAATTCGTGACTGGAATAATTTATGTGATGAACGCGAGGGGTGTCAAAGTTTGGAACGATTTAAACTATTGTACATCACCTCGAAGACCAATGATCAAAATGAGCCACTTTCGTGCTTACCGATACAGACCAATGTGTGTTGGACTTTATATACATACCTATGTTTTAAATAGATTAACTTTTTGCCCCCTAAAATCATTAAAAATGTTATTGTTTCACAATATATTAATTCAAATCGGTTCACCTATCCGTTCTATTAATGTAAAATACACATAATCCTACACATTATCTTCATAACCACCTAAAGGATGCTGTTCTGATGCAGGTTTTTGACTTGTGCTAGTCATAGAGACACCACTGAAGTTGATGGAATGAGGAACTTGTTCTAAACCAGGAGGCATATACTGGAAGGCTGGCGGCACAGACAGAATGGAGCTTTGATGACTCATAGAAGGTCTTTCCCGTCCAAAATATGACAGCATCTCTGGTCTTTCAAAGGAATCCATATTAGAAGATGTTAGGTTGTTACTAAGATGAATGGCCGATGTCTGAACAGGGAAATCAGGTACAGCATCCATTTGTGTAACAGCTTTATCGAGATCAAGAATAGTGTGAATGGAGGGGTTCTGCATGGGGATGTGGTGATTAGCACTGGTTTGACAGGCATGAGGTTGGTCAGGATACATGAAGGGCATCATGGGAGGATTTTGAGTGATATAAGTTGCTTCTTGAGCTGTAGGTAGAGGCAGAGGCTGATCTTGTCTGGTTTCTTTATTTGATTTTGTCTCTGGATGAGCAGTCATAATGTGACCTGTTAAAGAACTCTCGTCTTGAAAGTTTTGGGAACAATGAATACATGTAAGGAATGATGAAGTGTCTTGAGTATTATGTTTACATTTCATATGGATATCTAACGAGGTTTTATAGTTGAAAGCTTGGAAGCAAAGGGTGCATGGGTATTTTCTTGTCTCGGCATGAATTCTCATATGTGTGACCAAATTGGAACGAACAGAACACTGTTTGCCACAAACTTCACAGACAAAAGGTTTCTCCAATGTGTGAGTCAGTAGATGTTTTCGAAGCATTCCATTGCTTCTAAACCTTTTAGGACATTTATTGCAGGCATACGGTCGTTCCCCAGTGTGAATAAGAAGATGTTTGTCTAGGGTTGACTTTCTTTTATATTTCATTGGACACTGATCACATGCAAACATCTTTTCACCATTATTCCTAGAGTGAAGAATCATATGATCTTTGAGCTTTGTGACAACAATGCCGCATTCAGGACACTGTTCCTTTTTACCTTTACGATGATACATGAGATGTTTCTCCAGATCTTCATCAGTTGAAAACAAGCTGAAACACTCCTTGCACTTTTTGATGTCATTGGGGTGAGACACTCTATAGTGACAAGACCGGCTTGTTTTGTTGGGGAAAAGTTCACCGCACAGACCACATTTTATTTCGTGATTAAGTTTGTGTTTAGACAACTCAGTTCTTGATGTAAATCTCATAGAACAAATTTTACATTGAAAACGCTTACTTATCCTATGCACCTCTTGGTGATGTCGCAGTGATGATAAAGAGAAGAACTGCTGATCCTCACATAAGCAACATCGGTACGGGCATTCTCCTGTGTGAAGGATCATGTGAACTTTCAAACTGTCTACTGATGAAACAACTAATCCACAAACACTGCATTTCATCTTTAGTCTTCTCTTTTTCACTTCATTTTCTCTTTCAATGTTATCATCCACACACCCTTTCTGTGGTTCATGACTTAATATATGAACCATCAAGTGGGCCTGAAAGGGCTCAACTTTGCCGCATGTATCACATTTAAAACTGGAACCTTTATTTCGTCTATGGTTGAAAAAATCAAGTTTAGTTTCAAAGGTAACACCACAGTAATTGCAATATACATCTTTTTCCATCAATAACTTGCGTGGTCGAGATTTGCCCTTATTTTGTAACTTTAAAGAGTCATCTTTAAATGAATTTTCACTTACAAGTTCAGAATCAATCTGAGTCTCATTTTCATTTTTCAGCAGTTCTTTTTCATTGGGAGGGCCTTTGCTATGGCTACTTTCTATCTCAAAACTTTTAACGTCATTTATTCTTTTATTAGGACTCTTCAACTTTTTCCCTTTGTTTTTCTTCTTATCTGCTTTCATTGGTTTTCGTCCTCGCTTGTTTGTCTTATCTCCAAGTTTGATGATGGATTTCAAAGAATTACTTTCATCTGCCAAACTATCTTCTTCGTTTATTAAAAGATTATTTTCTTTGGGATGTTTCCCTCTTTTTTGTCTCAAATTATATTTTGTAGTTAAAGAATTATCTGTGGATCTAAACTGTTCACATTCAGAATCTTCATTATCATTTTGACACAAGCCTTTCACAGAATTATTATCATGGTTGCTTTTCCTTGAGATCTGCATAGAATCAGTGGCCATATCAGGGCTGTGGGATGCGTTGTCCGTTGCAAGAGTTGTTCTATCTTTAAAGTTTTTATCTCCAGTATTTCCTAAGTGAAGTTCTGAATCTAATGATTCTTGAGGGTGATTTTCATTTATATCATTAAAATATGAGTCACTAAAAGCCAAATTCATTCCATTATAACTTCCAAGATGATGATTAATCACCTTTGGGGGAACATTGTCTAATATCACTTTAATTGTAATCCTTTTGCTGAATTTAATGTATGATGGCTTGCAGTTATCAATTGAGTAAATGAACATGCCACTGCACTGATCCTGCTCATAGAGGTGACTGGTTGTTGTTAGGTTAGCTTCTTCTTCCATTGTGTTAAAAATAATCTGATAAGCCTAATCTAGGTATTCAAAACCATTTGAAAGAACTGGGCATTTGAATAATCTCATATCACTCTGCTCAATATACCACCATCAATCTGCAGAAAAGAAAGGAAAGTGGAAATAAAAAAAGAGAAGTCTCTTTCATCCAAAATGACATGATACACAAAAGTTGTTTAAATCTGGGAGTCTGTGTAGCTGACACAAGGCCCAATGCTTGAACAACTGAAACTGAAACTTATTACAAATATTTTTCCTTCTCATTATTTGAGATAAACTCTAGTCATTTCCCTACTTCGATGAAAAATCATATAACAACCAGTTGTGCAAACTTGATGACTTTAATAACATCGGGTCCCTAGATGCCAAAACAGGTGATGCATCATTTACACTCCAGTGACTATTGGACACAGCTTATAAATGGCTGCATGCAACAATTGAACAAGTCCATGTTTATCTATTTATTTTTAACCCTAGAACTACCACAGGCAAAAATCAGCCCTAATTTTCCAGCAGTGGTGTTACGCTTGATCTAGTCAGCCACAGATCAGCCGACCTAAAATCATTATTAAAAATGCATGATGAACCCATTCAAATTTCAAGCTTTAAAAAGATTGTTCAATTTATTGACTTTTACATCCATGAATCTAACGATCTACAGAAAAACAAGCCCAAATTTTTAACCAACGATGTCGATTCAAAATTCTGGTCCATCAGGCCTTAACCTTTACAACCACTCGCAGTTAAAAAATTCCCTACCAGTTACATACTCCCTGTGTCTTTAAATGAATAGATATCCACTTGAAACTCCACCTATACTTCATCCATTCATTTTTCTATCTGCGTATGTTTGTTTTTAAAATTTTATATTGATTATTTATTTCATATGATTTTTTTTTCCTATCCCTGTGAACCTCTTAGCCATTAGTGGGTGTCTTCTACCCACGTAGAGGCCAAAAATGTAAAAATGTATGGTTTCTCCTCTTTCCTTATGCATACCACACATATTAGGGAAAAATGACATCTTGAAATTGAAGGAACCTACCCCTGGAACATAAAAAAAATAGGGTTCACATGGGTCAAAAACACACGCGAGGGCCAAATAGGTTTTTCACTCTTTAAAAGTCACTGGGTAATAAAAACACCCGCGACGGATGAATATGATGTAACTAGCATGTGACGGTAGAGGTTAATAAACAGAACAGAAACATTTTTAAAAAATTTGTATGTTATTGGTAATGAAGATTTCCATATCACCGGTTTAAACTTTGAAATTAACTCTCAACCTTTACTGATAAAATTAGAGATCTAGGAAAAGTGAAAATGCCAAAGTACAAATGACAGAACCAACTTGAAATCTTGAGGTGATCAATCTTCTGGGCCTACACTCCATCAGTGGATTGTCGTTGAAATTCCAGAACCAGATACCGTGATTAGAAAGATCTTGGATTTCCATAGAGAAATAGAGAACAATTACAAGATGTTCCCGAAAGTGTTGGTAAAACACAAAATCATTTGTTTATATTTCAAGGAAGAGACACTCTGACAATCAATCAAAGAAATAGGTAATTCTTTTAACAGATTGTAAGGAAACTAACAATGTGACACCCATAAAAGTATACCTAGATTAGCTAGATTTCATGGCCTTGCATATTTGTCAAAGTTCTGTGACGACAATTACTGAGCAACCGAGTGAATGAATGAACAAATGATAAAGAAAGATTGTAAAGCGCCTCTGAGCATCACTGATGGATTCCGGCACTATATAAATAATTATTTATTATCATGAAATTATTATTATTATTATAATATGGTTCACAGTGGGTTGATCACCTGCTTGGCTTAATATTTTGATCCAGAGAAATCCAGCCTCATAGTGCTGGCCCTACACTGTAATGGTAAAAGGGAATTGAATAAGAAAGAATTATAATAAAGTGTCTTGTAGAGAATTGAATGAGAACAGCATTTATATATAATACGTTCATCGAAAGTTTGGAAAGCACCAAGCCTTTCAGAGTTTTCAAAACTGCTTGATCAGTTGTGGTCTTGACCTGTCAACGTCATTCTATCAGTTAGTATTACCATGTCCTTGGATGTCACTGAAAATACTTTCTCTTCGATTTTGGAAAATGTTCCTAAGCTCTACCTTTCTTTCTTATCCAATTCCCTTTTACCATTACAGTGTAGGACCAGCACTATGAGGGATTTCTCTGGATCAAGATATATTAAGCCAAGCAGGTGATCAACCCACTGTAACCTTTGTGGTAGGAATTAATTTCGCCCGGACAGCGGCCTTGCAGCCTACTCTTATCAATCTTTAACTGCCAAGGCCAAGGGTTCTTTAACGAACCCGGTACCTTTCGCTTCAGAGGCAAGAACCGTACCTCTGCGCCACTGGGACCCCCAGGCTCTACCTATCTATCTATACTTTTTAGGGATTTTGCACTTCAATCAAATAACTACAAATCACTGGCAAAGTCCTATTGGAATTAGTTATATTGAAGAATGGCAGTGCAAACATTTAAAATGACAAGAGACTGATCAATTTTGGGAGGTACTGGTGGCCGAATGGAGAGCACACTGAACTGGCCAGTGTGGTCAAGCAACATTGAGCATGACCAGTGTTTGAATTGGTGACCACTGGGGCACTGTGCTCTTGGATAAGGAACTTAGACTTAACTTTTTGTCCCCTGAATGGCGAGTCATCCACATGTCTTAATAAATGCAGTTCGTTTCGTTAGTTTGTTAGTGTGGGTTCTTACCGTAGGCATAAATTCTTTGGATTGACTATGATGACTGTGATTCTATGATAAAATACCAACATGATGCAGATGATGATTCATGATAATTCATAGACTTTAGACTTAGAAGACGTGTCGTGACCATCTAGCCTAGTCTAGACCCTAGACTAGACGGGTCTCTAGATCTTCTGACTTCTTAAAACTTCAATCAAAATTAATCTGAAACTAATTTGGATAAGTAACAGTTTCTCCTTACCACAGTTACTTGTCCTTTATCTAACAGCCTCGGCCTGTATTAATTCAATTAAAAGCGTTGCTTGCTGTAAACAAACATTGGTCCTCAATCTTCTTTTCTCAAATGTTGATACCAATAGAGGAACTTTGCTCTATAGACTTTATGTGATTTGCTAAACTTGTAAACATAGCAGATTAGCAGTTAAAAAACTGTGAAATCAAAGTGTCGTGGGCCGCTCCAATATATTTTCGCAAAATCACCTGCGTGTCATAGGCTCTTGGTGCCCATAATAACTTCAAATAGTCAGGGTCCCGTCATCGCAATACGATGTTAGATCAGGTGATGGCCTGTTTTGATAAGCAAAGATGGAATGTTACTATAAATTTGGCACGGGCTCGTAAGTCCAAGGGGAAATGTGATGGTGACAGAACAGCAGTTGAGTGGCGGATAGCCAGTAGAGCATGTGACCCTCTATCTCTAGTGAGGCATAGATTTGATCCCCACTGTCGACAAACAACTTTTCTTCTCTCTTTATAACTATTTTTAGGCACTGCCACATTTTACTTCTTTTCTTGATACCATTACTATAATCACCAATGTCGGATCAATTTTTCATTCTTCTTCTTCTTCTTCTTCCTCTTCTTCTTCTTCTCCTTCCCCGTTCCCTCTGATGAACCTCATGGTTGTAATGGGACGTCGGCAAAAAAGGCAGTGGTCCTCCGCAAGTCCTCTGTCTGTGTACAGTATTCAAATTAGACCCTTTATGGTCCCAACAGGCAGTAAAATAGTTATCTAAACTACTGACTTTGCGGTCCGAAAAGGGGACTACCGTTTAGATTTGGAACTTGCCCGTAACCAACTCTAATATCATATTAATTCATTATATCCGAAAATATATCGTAAAGGCTTGTGGGACGGGTTGCGGTTCCACAGAAATTGACGTTCGCAATGACCAAAGCATCCAGGCTGGCATATTCGGACATATTTTACTATTGTAATCAGCTAATGATGGCTGCCGGAAGTTCAAACTCAAAGTCGAAGAACAGAGAGAAACATGTTTAAAAAATTCCAATAAAGACAATATTTACTGTTATTGTCTTAATTGGAAGTTTTTTACATTTTTCTTTCTGTGCTTCATATTTTACTATTGTAGCTTACATTTCGTCTCTGTGGCAAAACCTACTCAGTTTTCTTATAGCTGAGGGTTTTACCACCAAGGCAACCGTGACTATTGTTATGGCTAAAACTTGGGCAACACCTAAACATGTGACGCTCATTGTGACGCTCAAGGTTCGGGGCACAGTGGGATGATCACCTGCTTGCCTTATCTACCTGATCAAGAATTCTTCCAGCACTGTAGTCAGCAATGCTGAACATGGAGCTGGCTGCAACACTCCTTTGGGGTATAATGCGGTTTGGATGACAAAACAAAACAGGCTTACATTGACACTGAGGACGTTCGTGGCCTCTGAAGCGGAGGTCCTGGGTTGGAGTGATGCCAGTTGGGTTTTTTTTCTCTTTTTGTTTTTCATGGCAAGATTTCTCTTGGAATTTAAAGTTCCATCGGGGCGTCTTTGAAATGGATGTAACACTCAATGTGTTGTTTAGGTGTAGGTAATGTTCATGAGAATTAAACGTCATCCCTTGCTTGTCTGAACCTCATTAAGCCATAGTATTTCCAAATGTGTGTGTGTGTGTGTGTGTGTGTCTGTGTGTATGTGTGTGTGTGTCTGTGTGTGTCTCTGTGTGTGTGTGTGTGTGTGTGTGTGTGTTAGACCATAGATGGTAACTAGAGCGTTTGCATCCAAAAGTGTACGCACATTATGTTGGTCGAGGTACTTTCATACAAAATAATGGATGCGTTGTGTAAAGAGCTGACTCTTTCGTTGTTAGATCCTCAACGGAGTGGTATCCCTCACATTCTCATCACTCTCTCAGCGAAGTCACATAAACTGTTCACAGTAACTCACGAAAAGGGGGAACGGACGCACTTCGTGTACACACAGAGAGAGAGAGAGAGAGAGAGAGACAGAGAGAGAGAGAGACAGAGAGAGAGAGACAGAG
>JARBEQ010162334.1:0-13039 GCA_030265355.1 Tritonia tetraquetra
CTGACGCTGCCGGGAATCGAACCATGTACCTTTCGCTTCAGAGGCAAGAACCGTACCTCTGCGTCACTGGGACCCCAGATATAAACATACTCAAGACAATGTCCTGTCATATTCTAATTCATAATTGTGTAGTATATTCCATGCTACTCTTGCGCGAGCCTATATAAATATTTTAATCAAGCCAGGAGATTTTTTGCCTTTCTATCATGTACATCCAATCATTATAATGCAAACAATCCACTATACTCTCTATATTACAACATTTCAGGGACAGCACAATGCTTTTCGCAATATCGGAAAGTCAATGATAATATTACAAAAAATCTGGACCAAAAATTCCTTTCGTTACAACGCTAGTTTGGCTATGGGTGTTCACTATACTCCTGCCAGAGTATATTTAAATTGGAATCTAGAAAATAGAGAAAATACCTCTTCTTCTGTGTCATACAAGGCACGGGTGGTCAATCTATTTCTAGCCGTTTCCACGTTTTCGGGAATATCGTCCAGATATTGCACATTTCCTGCTGGTTTCTTTGCCTTCTGACGTCTGTTGTTATTGGCAACAGATGCTGATTGTAACTGTTCAATGCAAAACACAAATCAAGAATGTATGATCTTGACAATGGAAAGTAAAACATGAGAAGATCACGAAAAAAACCCAGAATGAGCGATATGCAGACAATAGCAAAATCTCAGGAACATTGATTTGTTCAGTGCAAAATTAATTTATCACAACCAATCATAATCACAATCCTCATGAAACCATAACTCATTAAAATATCTAAAAACATACACAAATCAGCTGTTGATAAAATTCAATTTAAACAAGATAAATTGCCTAAAATTTTTACATGAATGCTGGCGTTAACAAAATGTGATGCCAATGCTTCTAGCCTAAAATGACACTCGGCAAAGAATGATGACGTCATTTTTCTATCATTTTTTAAATTTGCTAAACCAATGAGTGAATTAACCAATTTTCGACAAAAATGACATCCTGAGACCACTAATAATAATCTCTTGAGTAAAATTCAATTTGCCTATTGAATAAATTGGTCAGAAGCTTAAAATCTATTATACCCTAATTGACTATTCAAGGTGTTTCATTTGGGCGTGATGCTTGGACAAACATTCAGACAAATGTCTGTAGTAAGCCCTGGATATATTAATGATTTGATCAATTTGTATACCCCAACAAGAAACCTCCGATCAAAATCTGATAATCGTGTACTTGTAAAACCTAAAATGAACCGCAAAATTGGCGAACAATCTTTTTCCTATTTGGCTCCCCTTTTCTGGAACTCCCTCCCAGGATATGTCAGATACA
Organism: Tritonia tetraquetra; assembly: GCA_030265355.1. Classification (NCBI taxonomy): domain Eukaryota; kingdom Metazoa; phylum Mollusca; class Gastropoda; order Nudibranchia; family Tritoniidae; genus Tritonia; species Tritonia tetraquetra. The sequence goes on from JARBEQ010162334.1 coordinate 1,328, forward strand.
TTGATAGTGTAACCTGTTTTAAATCTCGTTTGAAAGCCTTCCTTTTTAATTTGCTTTTATCATTACTTTCTTTGCAAATGTAAAGCGCTTTGAGCCTGTAAGGCTATATAAAAATGATACATTATTATTATTTAAATAGATAATAAATTTTATGCAATGATTGTTCTTACCTCTGTTGGTGATATAAGTTTCAACTTCCTGTCAGCAACAAATCTTCTGATTTCTTCATCTGCATATGCAGTGCGTTTCTCTTCCGACATTCTGAGGGAGAAATAAAAAGTCTATAAGAGCCTTGTAACCTAAGGTGAATGCATACCAACACACAAAAATCTTGAAGCTCAACTGGACCACAGACAAAAAGCCAGACTGTAACTTAATTAAAAGAACCCATGTAAACAAAGCTCAGTGTCAAACAGATGGAAAAAGCCGGAAGCAAAAAATTGCGAAAAATAATTTTTTTAAAAGAAATCCAGTTTGAGCCAATGACAATTTGCAATCCTCTAAATTGGATGTTGGTCTATAACAATTTTTTTCGCAGTGTGAGCTGGTACTCATTTCTACAACTGGGCCAAGTGAGGCAATCAGAGTTACAAGTTAAATATCTTGTCTGAGATAATGCCCAACGGCTGAGAACTAAGGCTGCTGAAATGAGAAGTACAAAATGTGTAAACACTAGGTTTCTAAAAAAGTTATACTAAAGTTTGAAGTTTAACGCCCTTTTTTAAACACATAGGTCATATCATGTGAATCTCCCGTTCAGAGCTTTGAAAACTCTGAAAGGTCCCGAGAAAAAATTCCACACCAGGCGGGACCAAAGTCTAGTGGCTTGAACACTGAGCTAGGGACACCCCTAATCACTAGGTTAACTCCAGAAATAAAAAAATGAAATTGCAAAAGATGCCAATCCTCCTCAAACCAAAAAAATAAATAATAGAAAAACATATATTACATCCTCTTTCTTATCCAGCTCCCTTTTACCATTACAGTGTAGGGCCAGCACTATGAGGCTGGATTTCTTCGGATCAAGATGTTAAGCCAAGCAGGTGATCAACCCACTGGAAAGTGAACCATCATGGTTCAATCTAATTGTTGGTCTTCGTTGTTAATTTAATTTAGAAATTACGAAAACAGGGTGAAGTATGGAAGTACTTTTTTTCTTCTTGTCACTCACGTCGTTTAGCGAATTTAAAATTAATTTACATATGTAACATTTTTGTGTTATAAATAATTTGCCAAAGACAAATCATTGAAATAAAGAATTTTAAGACAACCATCACATTTCAGGTTTAAGACTATAATGGAAGCTCATTCCAACACCAGGTAATACTCTAACTCTATAAAGAGGTAAAGTTTGAGGTTTCACTCCCGTTTCAATACAGAAAGGTCATTTCAAGGCAGTGCAATAGAACTTAAGCAGATTCCATGTGAGTTTCCAAGACAGAGCCATGAAAACAGAAAGGTCCAGAAAAAAAAAATCCTGCAGAAGGCGGGACTCGAACCTGAACCCACACATCCAGAAACCAGGTATCTCTTTCTTTCTTTCTTATCCATTTCCCTGTTACCATTACAGTGTAGGGCCCACTCTAAGAGGCGGATTTACTCTGGATAAAGATAGTATATCAAGCAGGCGATCAGCCCACTGTGAGAAACCAGGTATCATCTGAATTAAATAGTGAAATTAACATAAAGTCAAGGGTGCAAGTAGATGTTAGTGAACAGTTTGTCATCAGTAGTAAACATCAGTAGTCATGTTTCTTTAGTTAAAAGCCAAATGCATGTCAATTATTAAAACAATTTATTTTTTTTAATGAGAGGAAAGACTTACTCCATTTCCACATTATTCAAGGGTTTGACAGTGACCCTCCCCTTGCAGACCTCTGTTTCCTTGCTGGACGTCAAGGTCAAGGCATTGACAGGCTCGGTGGCACGAGATTGTCTCACGCCTTCTATCTCTCCACTTCTACGCATCCCAACACGATCTGAAAAATACAAAGACAGTATATAATATATACAGGCCTACCAACCCTAACCAAAGTGAAAAACAGGACAACACTACAGAAAATAAACAAGGCAATATCAGAGATCACATAAAATCAGGACATTAATAGAGAGAAAGAGGGGAAACAAACTATTTGACATGTTTAAAAATTACTTTAAAAAAAACAGAACAACCACTTATTTTTAAAATAATTCAGAATCAGTCTTAAAGAACCTTGTCAACACATACAGGGAATGCACATAAACGTCATGGTTCCTGAATCTGGATCAGCAAAGCAAAAGAGACCATGCTACCCTTCTCAATACCCTTATATATGAAAACTGATGAATTGGTCGCTTGCAATAATTTGCAACAAAGATGAAAGAGTGGTAGAACCTCCCAGTATTTATCAATAGCTGAGGGGGTACACACAAGGGCTACAGTAATTTGTTTACTGGCCTGTCTTCGATAAATACTCCTCAGTGTATTGCTCATGGTGCCAGTAAAGAATGATGGGCACAGTGGGCCGATCACCTGCTTGTCTGAAATCCTTGGATCCAAAGCATTTCCGGCTCTGTGTTCAGTTGTGTTTTGGTGGTTAGGGTGCCTGTATTTATGGCTGGTATCTGTGTACCTTTCATGACTGAACATAAAGCTGGCCCCAACACTGCTCTGCGGTATTAATGGGGTTCGGTCAAAACAAACAAGATGAAAGAAACTCACTATGCATATTGGCCCTTGGGGTGGTTGGGGGAGACGACAAAGAGGGAGGGGGCGGAGACATGACCTGACCACTCCCTCCTGATGAATCCAGACGCAACCTGTGATCTTGCTGCCTCTGTAACTCTTCTATCAGGACGTCAATACTGGCCCGCACTGCACCTCTTCCCGCCACAGTGGCCGGCTGCTGTGAAGTATCCTCAACCTCTATGTCGGTGTCGGAGTTGTTATGGTCGGCCCGATCCTCTCCTTGCTCCTGGTTATCGCCAACAACTTCACTTTCACCTGAAAAATAAATAAACATGGCATGATACAGGCCTGTCAACCCTAAACAAAGTAAAAACAGGAAAAGACTACAGAAAAAGCAGGCCATCAATAGAGAGAAAGAAGGAATAATTATTGTTTAAAAAAACAGGATTACTCATTGCAAACAATAGAAACAGGCCATTTGACTACTTTTAAAATGACTAAAAAACAGGACAATCCCTTTAAAAACCAAGAGTTGGCAGGTCTGATGATACAGTCCAGGGCCGAAGCAAAGAAATTAATTTTTACCACTTCTATTTTTGGAGAGGTTTTTATAAAGCTAGAGGAAAACAAGTCTACACCTTCAATCAAGTGTAACACTATGTATGGAATTACAAAAGTAATAAAAAAGTTCTAAGGTTTGAAGTTTTACAACCTTTTCAACACAGAAAGGTCACTCACATAAATGGCAATTCAACAGAATTTGAAAAGATTCCCAGGGACAGCCCAAATGAAAGAAACAAATAATATTTCTTAAATTAGAATTATTATAGTGCTCACAAATTGCTGAACACACAATCAGGATTATTCATTAACAGTGAAAACAGGCAATTTGACTAAAAAACAGGAAAATCCCTTTATAAAAACAGGAGTTGGCAGGCCTGAAATTGTCTTTCTTTTCGTTCCTTTCTCTTTTATTTGTTTTTATTTGCTCTCTTACAGTTGTTTGCCATGCTTATCTCCCCTAGGGCTTGTCCCCTGCATAGAGGTTATAAGTATAAGTCTGCATTCGAGTCCCACCTCATGTGCAGGATGTTTTCTCTGGAAGTTTTCATAGCTCTGCCCTGGAGATTAACGTGGAATCTTCTCAAGTTCTATTGAACTTGGAACTGCCTTTGATACTATTTTTGTGTTAAAAAGGGCATAAAACTTCAGAGCTTTTCTATAACATAATCTCTTTTAGTCTCATCATCAACTACTATAAGAAGGAAATTCAGGTTAACAACCCCCCTTTTTGACTACTATACTAGACTACAGATATTTCATATTCGTACCATATAAATCTATATAAATTCTCCCCGAAATAAGATAACAGTTCTGACCTGCTTCATTAACCGCAATGTATGGGACGAGGCTTGATCCTTTCATGTGTTCTCTTCCCGGCACCAACTGCTGTATGGCTGGTGGATACGGATTGCCGTCAATATCCACTAAAAAGGGCGGGGGCATGAGATGAGGGGGGCGCTGAGTCTGTTCATCCAGCACAAATCCTTTGGAATCACGGATCAATGGACGGTAGTCTGTGTGGAAAAACAACTGCTGGGGAGTCTGCCAAAAAAAAAAAAAATCAATCATCTTCATCAGATAACATGGCCATTGGAAGGGTAGATATAAATAGACATGAAATCAATCCTACAAAGGGTTTTTAAAATTCTTTCTTCTTTCTTTATCACAATAACCTTTTAGTACCTTTCCGTGTAAGGTTTATGCATGATACACAAACTTTTGCCATTGATCCCTATTCAGTGACATCCTCTTTGCCTCTACAAGCCTAAATCCCCTCTTTTTCATTATTTCTGAAACTGCATCCTGCCATATTTTCTTTGGTCTCCCTCTAGGTAGATTTTCTTGCTGTGTACATTCTAGTATTTGCTTAGGAATTCTGTTATCTGTCATTCTGTTTACGTGTTCAAACCATCTTAATTGATTTTTATCTATTTTGATTTCCTGACTTTCAGTCTTTACTTCTTCCCTAATCCTAGTATTTCTAATTTTATCTCTCTTTGTTTTTAAAATTCACTCTATTCAAATTGTTCTCATAAGTAGGACTGATATTAAATTAAACTTTAACTTAAATTATTTAATAACAACAACAAAACTCATTCCGTGCCACATTTTGAATAAGCTATTTTCTTTTTTTAAAAAGGGATGACATGCTTATCATGAGTCCTTTTATCATACATGTACAAATTATATATCGCATGTTACTAAACTACAAAAAGTATGTCTTAATTTGATCAATTAACCCTATAGTTCTGTGGTTGTTTTGTTATCCAAACCACATTATACCCCTAAGGAGTGTCGTGGCCAGCTCAATGTCCAGCATTGCTGAACACAGTGCTGGAAAAAATCTGGATCAGGTAGATAAGGCAAGCAGGTGATCAGCCCACTGTGCCTTGAACCTAGAATGGCACAATGAGCGTCACATTTTTATTTTTAGGTGTTGCCCAAGTTTTGGCCATAACAATATTTACTGTTGCCTTGGTGCTAAACCCCCCAGCTATGAGAAACTGAGCAGATTTTGCCACATTAAGCCTTGGTGGTAAACCCCTCAGCTATAAGAAAACTGAGCAGATTTTGCCACATTAAGCCTTGGTGGTAAACCCCTCAGTTATAAGAAAACTGAGCAGGTTTTGCCACATAAGACGAATTAACCCTATTTATAGTAACAAAAATCCGACAAACCTTTTTACAGCGTTCACTTGAGCCAATTCCCATGAGCAAGAGATGTCCGTGAGAGTCGGTAGCCGCCAAAAACTGACCATCAGGGGAAAATTTACAATCAAACACAGCCCCGTGACCTTGCCCTTCAATCTGTGAGAACAAGAAATTAGAAAATTATCACAAAATAAAAAATGAGCTTTTTAACAAACAACTCAAAAAGCCATTCTTTGTTTGCTTGTTTTTTTGCTGTTTTTTAGGGCTCTATCGACACAGGTAGGTCATTTCAGTGCCCGCCATGCTTTAGGGAGGCACGATGACCAAGTGGTTAGACGTTGCGATACTCACACCACCAATAATTGGGTGTATGAGTCATACAAGACATGTTGCCATGATCAGATTCCCTCGTTCAACCATCTGATTTCCTCATTCAACCACCAGATTCCCTCATTCAACCATCAGATTCCCTCATTCAACCATCAAATTCCCTCATTCAACCATCATGTATATATACTAACAAAAATTAATATTTGACTTTAACAAGTATGCTTCAGCTAAGAAATGATGCATGGCATGTCAACATGTTAGCAGCATTGCCCTAAGTGGCAAATTCCCCACAAGTAGCACTGTCTACCCACCCACATATAAAATAATGTTTTCCTTTGATGAGAAGAAATTCAAGGCAAATAAGAACAGACTATGATTGTATAATTCTATCTTTCTTATCCAATTCCCTTTTACCATTACAGCACTATGACTATGAGGCTTTCTGTGGATCAAGATATTAAGCCAAGCAGGTGATCAACCTACTGTTAGTAATTTTGGAAATACACAATGACCAACCATTTATAAATATATTGGTCAAACTGGACCAAGGAGAAGGCTACCAATGGCATGTAAAGACGTCAATCAGTTTCCTAATTCACGAAACTAGTGTTACAAGGATATTATTCTGCAGGGATGATATCGTCGCGGTCAGATTCTAAACGTACAGGTGACATTTTTCATGTTCCTCTCCTTGCAATTCAAAAGTATGTTTAGACCATTAAAATTTGAGGCGGGAAAACTTGTGTACGGTTAGATCACGACACATTTCATATTGAAAAGAGGGAAGTTTAAAAAAAAATGATAATGCGTCTTTTGGTTGAAAAGTAAAAAATGAGAAAATTTGCTACTGTTTACAATTCGACAGCAATATGATATGCTACACTGGCTTGACAAACTCACCAAGTTAAAAAACTTCTTGATCTTAGCACCAGTGTAGATGTCCCAGATGAAGATCTTGCCATCATGCCCGGCACTGACCAACACCCTTGTGTCAATGGGAGATGTTTCCAACACAAATACTTCATCTTCATGACCCTGAGAAAACAAAAATGAATCCATGGAATAACAACAGAAACCCTAAAAAATTAACTTTTTTGAACAGCTTCTGGCAATGCACAGAAATTCAAAAGATGTTAACATTCCTGTCTTGTAGAATCTCATTTGAGAGAAAAAAAGGTCACTTCCATAACAAAGCTTCAATTTTTATTAAATTTGCTAACAATGCATTTAAAAGCCATCACTGAAAAAAAAAACAAAAGCCTGTTTTCTTTTATTCCAAAAGCTACTTCACACGTTTTAATCTTATTCTACTCATAATATTCAAATCTCACCTCAAGAACTTTCCGAAGAGAACCTGTATGGGAATTCCATATCTTAATGGTGAGATCAGAGGCAGCGGTTATAACATGGTTGTCATCGGATGTCCAGCTCACCATGGTAACTCGTACGTTGCCATTGTTTCTACTGACATTTACGTCATTTGGACTGGAAGGAAAAGAGAATAGGATTCAAATCAAACACAAGTGAAACTGCTATGATGATTTGATTTTCCAATAGATATAGTTATCATTTACAATATCTTGACCCCAAATCTATTCTAAAATCAAGTTTGGTAAATGAGAGAATAAGCAAGAGAGAAACGCTCTAAAAAATTTATGATTTTGGTAGTTTACGCCCTTTTCAACACATAAAGGTCATATCAAAGGTGGTTCAACAGAAAAATGTGTAGTCTAGGAAAACAAAAATCCTGCATCAAGCAAGATTCGAACTCCAGACCTTGGCATCAAGGCCAGATGCAACTGATTCAACCACTGTGCTACAGACCCTCCTGGAGATACGTTGAGACACACAAAAAAATAAATCAGTTCCCATTATGCTTTAACCCTTTCCTTCATAACACGGGCAAATGCGACCGGAGATTTCCCAACCTAAGCACCCTAATACAGGCAAATGTGACTTCAACAGTGTAGTCTTTAGCACTGTGTTGTTACTTTCGTTTTCAACACACGTGACTATCGTTTTTTCATGGGAAAAGAGTTACACTATGTTCTACTTTCTATTTCATAAAAATTGAACGGGAACATTTACTTTAAAACTTTGTTTACATTCGTTATTATGGTGTAGCAATGCGAATCATTCTTCAATCCTAAACGATACTAAACAGTATAAAAACTCTGTAGAGAGTGATATTCAATGTGTTGGATGCTTTGATGCACGCTAGTGCCGAAGGTATTTTTTGTGATTTATTTAGCAGTCACTTCTGTTGAAAAAGTGTGAAAATTAGAGTGACTTCCCTTTGCTTAGGAAGATACTGTAGTCTGGCTTGAAAATGCTTAGAGATTGAGGTAAAAGAACAAGGAACAGAAGAAGACCGTACCAATAGGATGTGAATTCATCACGATATTCGTATGACAAAATAAGGACGATCATCTTTATGTCTGAACACAACCTACAATACAAACAGTAATTTACCCCATTAATTTGGCAGACATATTCAACACTGTTGCACGCCAATCGTGTTTGTCAAACCTCCAGATTCTTGCGGTCCCATCGTTACTTCCACTTACAAAGCTGTTACGATGATTGGCATAGCAAATACTGTCCACTTTATCCTTTAAAAAAAAAAAAAAGAGAAAAAGAAAAACAAACCATTATTGAAAACCTAATGGTTATCACCATTATTAAATTTTATTACATACTTGAGGCGGTGATGCTCAGAGTCCAATTTTAGGCTTGACACTCAGTTCAATTTATTTTTGGGGGTCTATTGATGTATGTACTGTTATCAAAGATCATCTACAATAAGATATTCAACTCAATGACTTTTACCGATGACGAATGAGAGTGATGTCCCTTTATTATCGAGTGTTCCCATAAGTCTCTTATTGTTTTGGCTCATTCAATACTCGATATAAAATGGTATGGGCGTAATGCATTCTCTTATCAAAATGCATTCTCTTATCAAAATATCACACGGTGTAAGGGAAACAGAGTTGAATATCTTATTGTAGATGATCTTTGCTGTTATCATCAAGCTTCTTTTCCTACCTCAGTGAACTTTTTTAGTTTTCAAAACTAATTAACTCATCACCACCCTCTAGTCCATGGTAACAGTAATTTCATTGTATATTTCATCTGCACCAAAAACCTTGTCTGCTCTTATTCTATATATCAAAATATCTAAATGTTAAAAGTCATTATCATCACATCAAATAAACATAAAGTTACACTGTGGGCTTCCAGTTCACATATTTTTTCAGGGACCAATCTGTGCAGGAAGTACACTCTCACAACATGGTCTGAACTTCCAGCTGCCACAAAAGCACCACCAGGGGAAAAAGACAGACACAGCATCTGAGCTCCTGCCCTTGATTTCTCAATGAATTTTATGGGCTTTGGGCTGTTGAAAAAAAACAAATACAGAATTATATTTCTGAAGTCAAACTGAAACTAACAATATTTTGTTTTCACAAATATTATGAGGTCTAAAGTAATACAATAATTTAGAAATGGAAACTGAACTAAGCACACCAAAAAAAGTGCCGTATAAAACATTAATGATATCCAGTTCAGCCAAGCATCAAAGTTATGTTTTCAAATGTGCAGGTCCTCAAGAGTTGAGTCTCCACACCACTTTGTAGCTGAAATGAGGTAAAGTCAAGCAAACATATCAATTACTTTTTTTTAATTCTTGTAAAGAAGGAATTCAGAGCTCAACCTACTTGAAATAACTGGTGACACAATTGTATTGCCAAAAACAGACACATCCATCATTGCCAGTTGTGACCAAATAACGATTCTCACCACAGATTTTTGGACAAAACTGTTGAAAAATGATAAAACATTTGAACAAACGTACTTCTCTCTCTTTTATTCCCACACTTTTTCTATTTTGATCATTAAAAGAGGAGACAATTAATGAGAATTCAAGACATACTGGGCGCTTGCATTATTGCCCTTATATTCATGATCAGATCAAATAATATATGGTAGGTACATGCTTCACCGTTCTCTAATGCTAATTTTCGAAGTAACATAGCATCAGTCATCAGACAATTTCACACATTTGACTAAGCTTAAAAAAACACTATGCATGATTTAAACTCAAAGGATTCTAATGATAATGGTGTTCCTCCTCTTACCTAAAAAAAATAATAGACAAAATTTTATATGTGTAGGATTTTTTACAATTACAATATTCGATTTTTCGTATTAAATTTTAATGATAATTTTATAAGATATGGTTTGCAGTCACTTAAAACACACACATACCTGTACTGAAGTAATCATGCTGGAATGTGCATGGAGAACAGCACATTGTGCCTTGGTGCGCACGCACCAAATACGTACTGATTTATCCAGACTGACACTGGCCAAGTATGTATTCTCGTGCGACAAGGCCAAATCCGTAATTTCTGCAGAATGGCCCCTAAGTGTAGCAAGCAATCTCAAATCATATCTACTCCAAATTTTAACAAGGGTGTCATCTGCGCCCTGAAAAATTAATTTTCATAAATTTGTTATAAAAAATCTGGTATTCACCTCACTTGCTAAAAATTACACATAACCAAGATCCATTCATCAGTTCAGTAGATACTATACTATAAATTGACAATAACTACTACACATAACCAAAATTCATACATTAGTTCAGTAGATACTATAAATTGACAATAACTTTTTTTTTTTTAACTTACAGTAAATATATAATTCCCTGTCCTATCAAAAAGCACACAATAAACAGCATCCAAATGGCCCAACTTCCTTCCATGCATACTGAGCTTGTTGTAAAGTACAGTCGGGACAGCGTGGTGTGGTCGTACCGCCCCTGTCAAATGGTACGCTGGCATAACAAGGGCTGAAATAACGCAATCACAAAATAACATTATTTACATATTCAATTCACTTTTTTAAAGTTAACAATAAGAGTATAATGAAATAAGGGCTGCTGGAAGTTAAAATTAAATCATAAGAGTGGTAAGGAAATGTATTAACTTCCAAAAGCACAGGGACATAGAACGTTTCGGGCCACAAAGCCCCTCTTCAACTTACAGACAAAAAACACAGAACATATAACACGAAAATGGGTAAGGAAAACAATTTGATTAAGACATGTCGTCAAGCGAGGTAAAACAAAACTGCCAGCTTGTCCCAGTTCGGATGTTTGACAGAATTTGAGAACATTTCACTACTTGAATCTCCAGGGCAGAACCAGAAAATTTTTAGAGGGCCAGAGAAAACAATCCTGCACCAGGTAGGACGTGAACAATGTTCCTTCTACCTCTAAGTCGTGCTCGCACATCAAGAAGAAAAGGTACGCACAGTTGAGAAATGTCTGCGTTAGAGGGAATATTGGACGTGAACCAAAACCTTTGTGTCGAAAGTCGAGTGACTTAACCACTGAGCTACAGAGGCCCCCTTTGAAATTTTAAACTGAACAGCTCTATTACGATTAATATAATTATTTATCACCGAATCACGACCCTTGTTATTGCAGAAAAAAACCGATAACTGCTATAAACCTGAAGACAAAGTAGCGTACTATTGGACTATGCAATGTGTGACAAAAAATAATCACTTGAGCATTTCAATAGAGACAATAAAAAGCAAACAACTTACCCAAATTGGGAGGTGCTAGATTTAAAGGTGGATATTGTGGCAACCCATTCTGTCGCACAAGATGTTGATTCAATCCCCATTTTGGTCGTTCAAGATCTTTAAAAATAAAAATGGGTATTCTCAAAATAAAAAATCACTTAAAAAAAATAAGTCAAAGCCACAGGACAATTTTTTTTAAAGTAAATATGCTATCATCAAAAGATGGAAAAGAACAAACACATTGAGCAAGGTTGAAATTGATGTGAATTTTGGAGAGTTTTGCACTTCCTCAGCTGTGGCTTCACACTAATAATTTCATTGAGTTTAACCCCTTGACTGGCACGGGCCACGTACGTGGCTTTGCCGTCTGACTGGCACGGGCCACGTACGGGGCTTTAGCG
>JARBEQ010162445.1:0-13036 GCA_030265355.1 Tritonia tetraquetra
AAATTAATTCCTACCACAAAGGTCACAGTGGGTTGATCACCTGCTTGGCTTAACATCTTGATCCACAGAAATCCAGCACTCATACTCATAGTGCTGGCCCTACACTGTAATGGTAAAAGGGAACTGGATAAGAAAGAAAGAAAGCAGGTTCAAATCCTATCAGAGATCATGGACTTTAAACAGGAGAGATCCCGCCTTTGAAACGATCTTCAAGTGATAAAAGACAATAATTTTGTTGTTGCTAAAATCCAATAAAAATAAAACACCAAACTTGAAAACCATTTCATAATAATTTTCATAACAGGGAGAGACAAGCAAGTGGTGAAAGTCCAAAATCTGACCACTTGTTTTGCATGAATAACCACACAAAAATTAGAGGCCTGGAAGTAGCAGATCATAATGCTAAAGAAAGTATTCTTCTTACCTGTACATTTGTTCATATGAGATGGGAATATAAGACATGGGTTTCATATTCAATAGCTGATCAATGGCAGTCTTTAGTTTTGGCCAGTATTGCATCTCATAGTCTTCTTCTGTTAAGGTCATCATTACTGCATAGAAATACACAAATTACAATTAAACTTAATAACTTTTCATTATATCAAATAATTACATATGAGGAAAAACACCAAATAACAAACATTTCTTTTATTTCTATTTTACAACACAAACAAAATTGGTCGGTCAGTGTGGGCTCTCTGAATTGTCTATTCAAATTCAGTTTTCTTCTGGAATGTTTGCTTTGTTAATGTACCTGAACGGTTTGCAAAGATTTGCCACATTAATAAATTCCATTTTGAAAAAAAAGGAATACTTATTTTTATGAAAATATCCTTCAGATGTAGTTTATGGCGTAACATTACAGAAATGGTCAAGTACTGTAAGACTGTCGCATGGCCATTTTTGGGTTACTGTTCTCTCTCTCTCTCTCTCTCGCACATCTAAGCGTGTATTAATAACAAGAAGAAGAAGAAGAGTATAAAATTAAGAGCACATTATTACCACAACTGGGTCATGCTCAATGCGCTTCACAGTGGTAAAAACATTTGACAATTGAACTGCACAGAAAATATCATAAATTTCTGTCACAGAAAATTTGCTTTTAGATTCAAAGAATTAAAATCTAAAAAGAAAATTATGTTTGCTCTGTTTTTCTCTGAGCGTGTTTTTTTTTCCGAAAGAAGACTTTTAAACTTCTATCTCTATTTTTTTTTCTTGTTCTGTGTCTCTAAAACCTCTGTCTTTACAATTGTAATCTTAATCCCAAATGAAGGTGTACACATGTGGAATAACATTTGGGTTTTTAACTTACTTTGCTGACATCAGTGCCGAGTCACCCGTGTCTCTGAACCCTAAAATCTAAAATACTCTGAGTGAAAAAACAGTAAATCAAAATTCACCCGGGCACACACATGGACAAGCGTTACAGTTTTACCTTTTTACAGGGTTACTTGTTCCTTGTCTCCAAACCCTCTAATTCAAACATTATAATCTAAATATAACCAAGTGAATCTTAATTTACTGATTTCTCACTGTTTAGATTTCAGGAATCAGGGACACAGAATAAGTGACTTAAAAGAAGTCTTACACATGTATTGTTACAACAGAAAATTAATTAGGACAGAAAACGAAAAACACAGAAATAAAAAAAAAGGTTAGAGGAGCAGCAGTGTAAAAAAATATGAGTCAAGAGAGAATTGGGATCGATTTGGTTTGTGTGCACAAAATGATGACTGAAGGCAGGATACCTGGAGTTGGAGCCTACTGGAGAGAAAATAGAGGCGAATTGCTTCCATTATTAGGTGCCAGCTGAATAACCAATGGTACCCACCACCCACTAGTCAGAAGTGTAGTAATTAATAGGTAACTATTGTTGTGATACCCATGTCAGATACCATGCCATATATATCCTACGTCACTGTAGCCCTCACTTTTGATCAATAACCTACTTTCATACCATGCAGGCTTTCCCCTACCGTCAATATTCAGTAACACATTTCTTACCTGCGCGACTGCTGTTGGGGTTTGTTAGTTTGCAAGGGATAAAAATACCCTTTTTCTCCAGTTATTTGAAGTTGAAGTAGAGCCATAAAATAGTGAAAAGTATTTTTGATTGTTATCATTCTCTCTTTCTTATCCAGTTCCCTTTTTAATATTACACTGTAGGGCCAGCACTATGAATGAGGCTGGATTTCTGTGGATCAAGATATCAACTCCTTGACTGGTACGGCCACGATCGTGGCTTTGCCAGCTGACTGGTACGGGCCACGATCGTGGCTTTAGCGAATGACCATTTTTACTACACTGCTGGAAACTGCTAGACAGCTATTTTCAAGACACTACTTTGTTTACATTTTGGTAGAGAGCTAAAGATTCAATCTCAGTCATTTTTTTATGGATTTTTTTTTGTCAATGCTGAATAGTGGTTGATATTTGTTGAAAAACATTTTTTTAAATCATAAAAGTGATTGATTAGTGATCGATTGATTGATTTTATATCCTCAAATCAATACTGATTAGTTCAAAGTTCTTTTTTTCTTTATTTCAATGCAAAAACTCATTCAATTTCTTTTCAGAAACTGTCTAGACCCATCTCTAAACTTGTTTTGGTCTTTGACAAATGAAAAAAGTCAATAGGGCTTGAAACATAAGCTTGTATCAAACTCCAAAATTCCTTTTTTATCTACAAATCTGGACACCCATTTTTTTTTTGTTGCCAGTCAAGTAGTTAAGCAAAGCAGGGACCCGCTAGCAACAAATGGCACACAACAGACTGAGGGGGGATCATTATTACTGGACCAGCTGTCAACGTAGTGAACGGAAAGACGTTATGAGAAAACATACAGGACCTGGAAGAGGAGAGTTGATTAATATCCTTGTCTCTACCTCCACAAGATTTTATGATTGAGTGATGGAGTGAGTGTGAGGACAACACAATTTCAAACATACCCATGCTTCCAGGACGCAGCAAAGGTGAGTAATATCCCTGTGTAACTGCTTTGTTGTTAGAATCCCCACCTGACAGTTCAGATGGCAATAATGACGTAGCCTTCTCTGATGGGTTTTCAGAATTCCCACTTTGTTTGTTGACCGATCGTTGTTCTTGCTCCAAGCATCCTTCCATTGGCTCATCCATCTTGTACACATTCAAATAGCACAACAGTTTATATCCCTTGAAACTTCTTGGAATCAAATTCGAAATTATATACAGATTGGATCATGACTTGTGATAGACCTGTAACAATGTTATTTTGTTCATAATTTGTTTTTGTTGCTACCATAATGCTTTTTCGACAACTTTGTAAGCAAAAAAAAAGTACTCTTCATGTGAAAAGGAATTAATGGTACCTTTGACACAATACAACTGTTACAGCTTCCGGGTCAATAGACTTCGTCGTTTTTAACATTCGTTTTATTTGGTTACTTTTTTTCAGTATTCGCTTTATTTATTTATGATGCAGTATCATCAATGATCATCATTGGTATTATCAACTATCATCTTTGGTATTATTATTTTCTATAATATCTGCAGTTTCTCTTTAAAGGAAAATAATAAAATGATATAGATATATAATTTGAATACAGAAATATTGACTAAAATGATGAAAGTAGCAAAATAATGAATCCCTTTTAGATACAAAATAATAACAATAATATAACATTTTAGAGCGCATTACCACAACTGGGTCATGATCAATGCGCTTTTCTATTTATTGATAACTTCTGAAATGATCAAGAACACCCCGCTTGTTTGATCAAACCTTAATTCCGCAGAGCAGTGTTGGGCAAACCCCATTTTCAGCTATAAAAAGCACACAATATACCCGACATAAATGCAGACACCCCGACCACCAAGCATAGCTGTGGGTCAAAGAATTTCAGACAAGCAGGTGATGAGCCACAACTCTTTATTGACACCATGAGCAATACACTGAGCGGTATCAATCATAAGCAAGGCCAATAAACAAATCAGTGTAGCCCTTGTGGTCACCCCTCAGCATTATAAGAACTGAGAGCATGTATCACTTTGGAAGTCAAGAGAAAACCTAGCAATAGACGTTTTACCTGCGACCCCAGTGTAATCTATATATTGGTATAAATATACACTCACTCAACAAACCTTTATTCTTTGAGACAGTAGCATGCCCTATTTTTCATAGAGCTTAGCTGACAAATGATAATATCCTCCCGTCAGAACGCCAGTATATTCTTGATGTGGATTAAATATGAAACAGCAAGGACAAGTCACTTTCTTTTAGATAATCAAATCTACACATCAACATAAAAAAGCAACAACAACAACAACAACAAAAAAACAACAAAAAACAACAACAGCAAACAAGCAAATAAGCAAAAAAAACAAATCAATAAACCAAACAAACAAGCAAATAACCCGAACAAAATTTAAAGGTAGCAGGTGATCATCCCACTGTACTCAAACCTTCAATGGCGTAGTGAGCGTCACATTTTTAGATGTTACTCTGGTTTTGGCCACAGCATGGTAAACTTCTCAGAAACACGAAAAGTGAGAATATTTTGCCACAAGGATGTTGTTGTTGTTTGTTGTTTTGATGATATACTTGCATCACGAGCTTTCACTTCTACAGGGATCAGAGTGTTGGCGTATGACCGATTACGATATGAACAGTGAAGATAAGTAACCAGGACCTTCTACATCGTTCTCGACAAGAAGATATGATGGCAATACTGACCAGGAGACGCTGGAGATGGCTCGGACACGTTATGCGGAGAGACTCTAGTTATACCTCAAAGATAGCCCTTCACTGGACCCCAGAATGAAAACGTAAGAAAGGCCGACCAAGGACAACATGGCGAAGAACGATTGAAGGAGAGATGAAATCACTCAAGCACACTTAGGGGACTTTGGCAACGTTGGCCCAGGACAGGCAGAGGTTGAGGTCTTTTGTTGCTGCCCTAAGCGCCAGTGGGCGTAACAGGATATAGTAGTACATAGTTGCATCACGAGCTTTCACAAGTCTGTCTACATAAACACTAGGACAAAATGTATCATCTATTTGTTACGCGGAGCTCATGGTGGATCCATATAGACAAGAGGGTAAGTGGATAACATTTTTTTGTAAAGTTTGAAGTTTCACGCCCTTTTTAACACATACAGGTGATATGAAAGGCACTTCAACAGAACTTGAAAAGGGCAGAGCCTTGAAAAGAAAAATTCCACAACAGGCGGGACTTGAACCCCGGTCCTCTGCGTCCAAAGTCTAGTGGCTTGACCACTGACGCCTCAGGTAAATGGATAAAACAACCAAGACATAAAAATAAAATGGGGACGAGTTTTAAGATAATACTTCTTCTTTATCAATAACCTTTAGTACCTTTCGCTGTAAGGTAATTGAGTCGGGAATACGCATATTTATTTGAATCTATTGTATTTGGGCAAGTAGGAAATCACCCCACTGTTCCCTAGATAAGTGGTGGGGCTGCCACCTCAGGGCCCCTTAACAGGTCCTGTGACCTCTTGGTCTGGGTCTTCATTTGAGGCCGTCCGAATATGGTTGTACCTGTTTGGTATAGCCCTATAAGTCATTAGACCACTCAAGCCTCTCCACCACAACAAGTGGGGTCACCAAGGAGAGGTTTAAATAATACAGACAACAATCGTCTTATCACCGTCATCATTGTCCTCACGCAGAATCGTCGTTGCGTCCTATTGTAGGCGGCATGACATTGGACATAGAATAAGGTGACCAGGCAGATTCTTCACCTCAGCACACGGACGACGAACACAATCTACAGCACATCCACAGGACCCTCGAAGCGTTCTTTCTCCTCGTCGTCGTCAATCATTACCATCCTCCTCCTCCAGTGCATTGGTTTCCAATTAAGACGGCACTGGTTGGAATGGGCAACTGACAGTGATCAATGTTTGGATGGGTGGCCACTCGGGCCTTGCGCCTTTGGGTAAGGCGCTTAACTTTGCTAACAGGTGGCCGAAAGCAGCGAGAGATCTTGTCAGAATGCTAGTACCGATGCGCCTAACAGGCAGCTCGTAGTGTGCTCTTCGGGGAGTTGAGAAGGTAATGGTAATGGTTTGGGCCTTTCTTTCTTCTTTCTTATCCAATTCCCTTTTACCATTACAGTGTAGGACCAGCACTATGAGGCTGGATTTCTCTGGATCAAGATATTAAGCCAAGCAGGTGATCAACCCACAGTGACCTTTGTGGTAGGGATTAATTTTGCCCGGACAGCGGCCAACTCTTATCGATTATCAACTGCTAAGGGTTCTTTAACGTGCACACGGGACCTCTGAGTTTATCGTCCGTAAATGTGTCATTGTAAAGCCAAAGAGCATGGGACAGTCCTAATGCGCTATATAAATGTTCATATATTATCATTAAACTTCATGTATCACGAAGTGTTACAACTGGGTTCATACCATTGAGGAATATTTTTACGAGGATCACAAGTTGTTACGCAAAAGGTCGGCTTCCTACACAAGCACTACTAAAACAATTTCTTAGATTTGTGCATCTATCTCTCTTTCCGTAATTCAGTCGTCCTTTGATTTGTAGCACTTCCAGACGTTTGACCAAATATGATGATTGGGAAGTATATATATCTTCTTTCTTATCCAGTTCCGTTACCATACAGTGTAGGAATTAACGGGCAGCAGCCTTTCGGCCTACTCTTCTCGATTTCCAATTGCCAAATCTTTTTAACGTGCACAACATGCACACGGGACCTCCAAATTTATCGTCCGTTTCCCATACGACTAGGTTCTTGACCCCGCCTACCTTCATAGGATCAGGGGAGTGGTAAATAGGTTTATACCAAGTTTTATGGAGAAAAACAATTGGCGTCGCTGGGATTCGAACGCGGTACCGTTCGCTTCAAAGGCCAGAACCATACCTCTGAGCCACTGGGACCCCTGTCTGCATCCTAACAATACTAAATATTCTGTGTCCTGAAGGGTTTAATATAAATATTGGATATGTTGAAAAGACTAAAAGGTGCAAGGTGGGATCGTTTGCACGTTTCTTTGACAAGAGCTTTCTTTATCAATAACCTTTTAGTACCTTTCGGTGTAAGGTTTTGACAAGAGCTAAGCCACTAAACCCAATAGGATTACCAATGCTGGACAGGTCAAGTGAGATGAAGCCAGACAAAGATTGACCAAAAGTGGCAGTCAGTAGGCCTCAGATGGCAGTCCCATCACCTTCCTAGAATACAGTAGGCGGAGCCTTACCTGTCCGAAATCACCTGATTCAAAGAACCACACAGAAAGGTAAACCAGAAAGTGAAGAAAGAAAGGAGAAAAAAGGTACCCATTACAAGGGAAAGAATTAACCTTTCATGCTGGCAGGCCAATGAAAAAGCTGTGTCTTTTGGGATGTCTAGAACCCCCTTCTAAGCTGATATACATATTTCAAATTTACTTTATAGAGATATCTATTGCTTCCTTTTCTCTGGCTTTGTCATCTATCATCATATGAAACAGGAAATGGACCTTTGGTGAAAATTATATTCCTTCTTATTCAATTAATTACACACCCTGTGTTTTTCCATGCTTGGTGGTCGGGGTTCCTGCATTTATATTGGGTATCTTGTTGTGCCTTTCATGACTGAAAGTGGAGTTGGCCCCAACACTGCTCTGCGGTATCAATGGGGTTTGATCAAACAAACAAACTTATTCAATTTCCTCACCAGCTTTATGTGGGGCTTAGAGCCAAGAAATTCTTAGAACAACCAGTTTCACACAAAAACTCATAGCAGACATAATTTTTTTTTCAAGTTCTTGACACAAAACTCTTCATAATCATTTTGAAAACAATTTATTACAGATAAGTCACTTTTCTTTTCCTCAATACTTTATCCGGAGAGCGTACAAATAATTGTAAACAAATTATATTCGTAATTACATCTAAATTCTAAAATATCTCTCTCATTCCCCCTTTTTTCTCGCTTTTACTCTCTCTCTCCCCGTGACACTCTTTCTCTCTCTCTCTCAATCTCTCTTTGGTCTCTGACTCCCTCCCTTTCTCCCTTCACATTCAGAATTATCTATTAGATTTTATACATATAGTATGTTGCAAAAACAAACATTTCAAATTTTGGATTAATGGAGATATTAATTGATTTACAAATTAAATTTCATACTTTGAAAAAGGCATTTTCTTATATATTGTGAAAGACATTAGTGTACTATTGATAATAAGACTACAGTGAAACTGAAGAAACAAAGGATTATTTAAAATAATGATCTTTTGATCCTGGGCGTCTCTCTTTCTTCAGAGAATTACAAATCATGCAATTATTCTGTAAAAGAAATTAAAAAAAAAAAGTTACAACAATTTATAAACAATCATAAAAATAGAAAACGGGAAAAGTGTATCACAGTAAAAAGAAGAAAACTCTCTGTAGCTTTATCAATATGATGAAGTTGAACACAGAAACATTTTCTAAAATATGGTGTATTTTGAACTGATATCAGGAATTAGTTGTAATTAACTAAGCAATGAAAGAATTAAAGTCTTGTTCTATGATAGTAGATACACTTTCAAGTGACACATGAGTTCAAAAACCCTGTAGCATTGAAAACAAAATTGTAATAAGACAGTGCATCTTCGAAAACAGGACTGTGGGTTGATTTAAAAAAAAAAAAAAATCACGACAAAGAAAAAAACACATCTACACATAAAAGGAATGAAAATTGAAAATATCAAATATAGACACTGCTATTGATACAGTTTTTAAAGTTTTTGAAAAGAAAGTCATTCCACACTGCTGATTCAAGTAAAAAAAAATGTTTATTGCTTCTGAACTGCAACACAGGAGAGAATATATCGTTGATCATATAGAGAAAAATGACTGTATAAACACATTTTTCCTAAAACAATAAAGAGCACTATAATGTATCAGAGATGGAACAGAGTTTTGTAACACATTTCAA
Source organism: Tritonia tetraquetra (assembly GCA_030265355.1). NCBI lineage: Eukaryota > Metazoa > Mollusca > Gastropoda > Nudibranchia > Tritoniidae > Tritonia > Tritonia tetraquetra. The sequence continues at coordinate 8,930 of JARBEQ010162445.1, forward strand.
CAGATGCACATATAACACTTAAAATAGGAAAACTCTATCTTTGGACAAATGATCCTTTGTATCTTCTTGCCAAGTCAAAAGAAAAATGAAAGAAAAAGACACTGGCTGCTGCACAAAAAATGGCAATTCTTTAGAAGATGTTAACAGCTTCTGTTACCTGAGGAGCACCGCCAACAAAGACGGAAAAGTTGAGAATGATATAAAACAACGTATCCAAAAAGCATGACTAAGTAACATTTGGGCAAGCAGGACCATCCAAGAGAGGACAACTCCAATGTTAAGTCTGTCCTTTTATAATGGTCAGAAACATGGAGAACAAATAAATCAACAAAATGGAAACTCCAAACATTTGCCAATAGGTGTCTGCGACGCATCTTGAATGTCCAAAGGCCAGATACGACCATCAATGCAGAACTTTACAACAGAACTGGCCAGCTCCCAGCAATAATAGAGCTTAAGAAAAGAAGCGGCGATGGATAGGTCACACCTTACGAAGCAGAGTTTGATATGGAACCCGTAAGGAAGTAGACCCAGGGGCAGGCCAAGAACAACAAAGAGAAGAGAGACAGAGATGGAGATAAAAAGGGAGAGGAAGACTTGGAGGGAGCTGACATCCTTAGCTCATGACAGGAGAGAGAGTGGAAAGCCTTTGTTGACAGCCTGTGCTCCATAGGGAGCTGAGAGGCAAAGAAGAAGAAGCACAACAAAATCCACCATTTCAAGTGTTGACACATAAACGGGCATAGCCCAAATATTTTATTTTTCTTACCACAAAAGCAGGCAAACAGTCTTCATGGAATGCATGTCGACAATGGAACACATTTAGGTTACTAGCATAACGGATGTCTGTTGATAACAAAAAAAAAGATGAACAAGCGTTTTAATCACAAAGATAACATCTGTCGGAATTAGACTGTAAATAACCGTCGAACAAAAAGAAGTACTTAAAAGAAAAAGTTAACACCATAATATTACTAATCAGAATGTCCTTTAAACAATCAATAGACAATGAAAAGAGCAAAACTAGTGATTGACTTTGGGGAAAATCAAATTAGAACTTATTATTTTGCTCAAGGAACAAAATTCTACAGAATAAGCGGTATACCGTATTTTGGAACTGGTTTCACTTTACATTTTCTACTTTCTTGCCCTTCCTTATAACTATATTATTATACTTTCCTATCACTTCAATGGGTCTTGTTTCCAATCCCGACGACGATGTGGGGATTTTTCCTTTAGACTTTTTAAGAGTTTTTATGACTCTCCATGTATTTCTCCTGGAATCAAGTGCAATCAGTGATAGACTATAAACCGGAGGTCCCTCCTTTGATATGACCTATAATGAGTTGCCAAGGCCATGAAACTAACAACTTTTAAAAATCACTTTTACCTCCTATCATACTCATTCCAGTTTGTAATTGGCACTTCCTTTTACACTTTTTCTTCTTTCACTCCATTTACCACTGTGCTTCAAAATATCTTGATGATTAAAACCATAGGTGTCATTGTAGATAATTGAAAAGGGAGACAAATTTTGCATCGATAACATGAATGTGCTATTTTCAGAACATGTATCATTAAATTGTGAACTCTTCCTGTCTATTATATTTAGATAGCAAATAAAGTCTAGGTGCCATCTTTGAAATGACATCATAATATAAAAAAGGATACAGATTATTTATTTTTTTGTAGGGGAAAAAATGAAAATGTTTAACACTTTGGAAGTGAAACTAAAACCTTAATAAACAAAGGAGTAAGTCATTAATCAAATACTTACCACTCACAGTCAGCATTTGATTACACACAGGACACAACTGGTTCTCTGTGATGTACCAAAGTAGTAGGAATGGTCATTAAAAGCTGATACACAGTTATGGATTTAAAAGGTTTGAATTCTTATAAGATCAAGATTTAAAATAGTGAAAATTAAATATGAAAGCAACAGATCAAAAATTGAACTCACTAAGCAAATGACATCGGAATAAAAATGTGAATCTTTCACATCAGAGATCAGAAATTATAATTAATATTGTCATAAAAGATTGTGAGGTCTCATACCATCTACAAACACAGCTCGTTTTTGAGTTCTTATCAACCTCTCCATGAGATTAAAACTGTCTGCTACCAGAATTTTCCTGCATCCATCTCTCAACGATAGCTGTGGACATCAAAATGTAAACACCATTAGAATCTTCCTGGACAGAATTCAAAAAAATATGCTTGAAGAGCAAAATTTAAGGATTCTGCAACAAAATGAATAAGAGGAAATTGTACAAAAACCAAATAATCAGTATATAGATAATAATATGAGAGAAAGGCATACCTGTAGGTTATAGTCCTGTAAAATCTTCACCAGAGAATCTCGAAGTCCTGGAATCTCCATTCCTTTCTGTATACGAGAGATGACCTTGATGGGGTCAATGTGGGCACCAACATTTTGTAGGAGGGCAGTGATGAACTCTACCAAGAAAGATTAAGAACATATGAAAACAAAAAATAGGTGCAAAAATGGTAAACCAGGAAACACCAAACATTGGCAACTCTTTAGCTGAATAAAAAAATATAAGTTTCTCATGCATTTTAATAATGTTACTATTACTATCAACATAATGTAGCGCACTGTCTGATTTGCCAGAGAAAAAAATAAATCATTACAAAACAGAGATGACACAGTTGATGAGCAGTACTTGCCTAACAATAGTAATATTTCATGCCACAAGAAAAAAAAAATGTTGTATTCAAACTGAAACTAATATTCGATACCATCTGCTATATTTCTGAGAATCTAGGTGCATAATTGTTAAACATCTATAAATAGGTAGCACAAACTGATTTTTCATTTCGATCACACGCTAAAACTAATGGTTGTGGCTTGTAGAACTTATAATCACATGAATTTTGCTACCAAGTTTATTTCGATATCATGATTCTTAAGAAAGTTATGACATTTTGAAAAATGCAATATTTGGTCACTTTTCGCATTGTCCCGATATGCCAACTTCAGAAATTCATAACTCGGCAACAAAGATAGCCACACTACCCAAACTTTTTAATCACAGACTCACAAATGCATAGATTATTCAAATTTCAGAAGTGTAAGCCACGGATAAATTATTCAAATTTAACACTCAACACGCCGGCGGAGCAATTTTAGAGTTTGGGAAGAAACAGGTAAATTATGAAAAAATTGACCAACTTTGAAAAATAGTAAAAAATCGCCAAATTTCTTTACACACACACAAAGGATATGAAAATAAAGAAGAACTCAATATCGAAATGAAAACTATAGAAAGTTGGATGTCATTTTCCATTTACTACCTCTTATGAAGCCTGTAAGTGACCCTACTTGCCATAAATATGCAAATCAGTAGAAAACGTCAACTTTCAAATCATTATAACATTACAGCTATAAGAAAGAGCTCTAAAGTTATGCTATCAAAAGAAAGATTGAATTATGAATTATAGAATAGAACCATGATTTCAATCTCTTGATTGCTTAAAAATCACCATAGACGTCTTCAAATAAACCCATGACGTATAATTTTTTAAAAATTATATGATTCTCAAATATGAGCATTTCGGGTAATTATAGCACAAATTAATTAATTTTCAGATCTATACTAACAAATTCAAATTATGTTATTATTTTACTGTTAATAAGCATAATACTAATAGTAAAGGAGCGTGACAACCAAAATTAAACATTTGCAATCACTGGTGAGACACGCTGTTGCAATTAGCAGGTCCCGTGGCGGTCTTTCATTTCTCACCGTACCAGTACCAGTGGACATGGTACACACTCTAATTTCTTTGTTACATTAGGCAATATTGTAATGAATGAATAAAACCAAGGCCATGTGTGGTGCAAGATGGACTAAACACATCGAAATAAAGAAAGACTTCTGACGTCACCACTACCCATGACATACCCCTCTCAATTTTCATCCCCTACTTTATTGCTCTCCTCAACTTCAACCCCTTTCAACTTTCTTCATCTCTCTGTGTGACGACACAGTGAAACTCGACAACATTTACCAAGGTTGTCAGTTTGGCATTTTTACTGCCAAACCTTTAAAAATCTGGCTTTTTTGTTGCCAATTTTCTGAT
>JARBEQ010162556.1:0-13030 GCA_030265355.1 Tritonia tetraquetra
ACAGAACACAGGGACGTAGAACGTTTCGGGCCACAACGCCCTTCTTTCAGCTAACAGACAAAAAACACAAAACACATCTTGTTCATTTATCTCACTTCCAGCAGCACCCATTTTATTCCTCTAGCAATCAGTCACTTTCTCAGAAAAAGAAGAGTTTTCAGGTTCCTTTTGAATGCCTCTTAGGGAGGGGCATTCTCTGATATATATATGCATTGGCAGGTCATTCCAAACAATGGCAGCACGGTGGGAAAACGATATTTCGCCGGCTCGGGTTTTGGTTCTTGGGATTATCAATCTTGTTTTGTCATTTGGAAGATCTCAAGAGGCCTGGCGGTTAAATAAGGTTGTAAAAGGTCCAAAATATAACTGGGGGCAGAATTTTCGAAATGTTTATAAACCAGGCAGTTGATTTTGAAATCGATTCTTTTTTCGATCAGGAGCAAGTGGAGCTCTTTCAATAAAGGGGTCGCTCTTTCGGATTTTTTCTTTTTCAGTGTTAATCGTGCAACATTGTTTTGGATGACCTGCAAGCGCTGTATCTTGTCCTTTGAAATGCCAAAGTAGTGAATTGCAATAATTAAGTTTTGAAAATAAAAAATATAAAATAAATATTGACTGGGACATTGAAAACTACAGTAAAATAACATAAATTTTTAAAAAATGTTCTCCCCCCTGGAAAACTTTGTTAGACAAGAAGGCCTAGGATGTCACATTCTCATTCATTATATTATGGGATACAGTTGAAAGCCCCCTCTATTCTACAAGTACAAGCATTGTGTTTATTTCAACAGAATCAACCTACCCGGAGGCTGCAGAGATCTAGATATCATCTATTCCATTGCTCTCACACAAACCATATTATAACTTATGGAAAGTATTAATCTCTAGAACTGATTGATTCCGACTTTTATCTAAGGTGTTTGAGGTGTAGACTACACCATATTCTAGTCTGATCAATGGATCCCTAATAATTAATGTGAGATCGGGCAATGTATCCAATATTCCCTTCTTGACTATCTAGATGGATAACACCCATTCCAAGTACTTGACAGAAACAGAATGTGAAGGAACCTATGATAAACAGTACAAGTACAGTCAAAACAAGACCTCCCGGTCCCCATCGGTCCCCATCAAAATATAAATGATTTGTCCTGAGATTTTAAAAGCACAAAAACTGGCAACATTATTGCAATGAAATCTTACTTAGTTACAACAAACTTTATTAATGTAATCTAGATAACTGACGTCAATCAACCATGGTGAGCAACGACTCCTAGGTCACGGTGGGACATGGACTTCCATGTACAGTTCATGTTGAAGTCAACCCATCTTTATTGCTATTTTTAGTTCCGTGTTCAATGACCTATTGAAAGCAGGGCGAACAAATGGGATCAAATGTTATGGCTCAACAATCATTTCACCAATAATCAATTATATCAAAATGAATGGGAATTAAAAGCGTTATTTATTCAACAGACGCTCGTGTTTGATTTATTGTCACATGTCGAACTCACCACGTGTAGACCTGGCAGAAACACGGTCAGGGCTTCCACTAGAATTTTGCTGTTCCAATACTTTTGCTGCCTGTAGCAAAAGATCCATGGACAGTGACTTCACGCTTGCCTTTACAATCTAAAGGGCGGATTATGTCACGATGCAATGAAGGCAAAGACCCTTGGGATCTCACAAACAAAATTTACATTAGAGGCATAATTTCTGCAACATGGCGACTAGGCGGATTTCTTCATCACAACCAAAACAACACACACCTCAAGTAACACGTGGCTTGTGATTGACAGGCCTATTTTCCTTTTCAACCAATAAAATGAGGCCAGTCAGTTACGAAGGGATTTCATCTGGAACAATAAATTCGGTTCGAATCCACTATTTGTAACATATCTCATATCACATCCGGCGCAAATCTTAATAAAAGTCATCAATAATGCTTGTGACATATCATCATTCACCCCCGAATGATTAAAACCTGTTAAATTCGTCAGTACGAACCAAGGAAAACACGACCTGGCCTGAACTAGCATGAACGACCTCATGAGGTCAAGGACCACGTGAGCACGTCTTATGACGGCATCATTTCTCAAGATCCGTTTGTCAAAATTCAATCTTATTTATGTTCTTGCCCGTATACGAATACACCCAACAAAGATGAAATTAATGAGACTTGAAGAAACCGCTGGATAAATAAACAACATCAAATCAAACGCCCATAATATGAAAAATAAGAGCACGCCATGACGAAAGCAAAGGGGCGTGGGCTTCAGCTACTAATTATAATATTCAAAGTAAACAATGATCTCTGACGAGACTTCACGAGACGCGAGATGTGAAACATGGTGTTGATGTCAACAGTTTTGTTTTTGTGACGTGCTAAGCAAAGGTAGAGTATTTGATTTTTACATTTGTCTTGGGCGATATCAAATTGGAATAGTTTTTGTGTGGTATTATTGTTATTTGAAAGAAATAAGTTGTGCTTTGATCTTCTCTATCTTGATTTGTGTGCCATGGAAAGTCTTGATCTCGTCTTGCCATCTTCACATTCTTCATTCATCATAATCAATAAAAGTAAATCTTTTCGACGTCGTGGAAAGTGCAAGGATCACGATTGTTAGCCTTGCTATTGGGATGTATCTAGTCGCTGCTGCCACATTTTGAAAATGGCCATGGTAGACTAATGCTTAAACATGGAAAGTTTAAAATGTAGTTTTCTGTTTTGATTGTGAGGAACAAGATAACTAAAGTCTGCAGGGTCTTATTAGTGCAGAACAGAATCAAGAATAGAAAGCAATGACAATGGGCATGGGGAAAGGGACTGTCTAGACTAGAAGTAAAAGGCTAGCTAGAATTAAAGGGTCTATCTATTAGATTTAGGAAGAACGTTGATATAGTTTTTATAGTATATATATGTTTTTAACTTCATATTTTGTAAGCATTGCTTGTCACTGCCTAAATTTCTGTGTTATGCGCCTTGAGCTGTTAACTATGGAATAAGGCGCTCTAGAAATAAACTTTATTATTATTATTATAAAAAGAACGCCACTGCCAGTCCTTGCTCAATTTTGATTTTTGTACTAAGAAGTCTCCTCTCTGATAATGAACAAGAGGGGGTACTTCCAGCAGCACTTATTTCATTGCTCTCTGATAATGTTTGTATTACTAAAACATTTACATAACTAATATCGACAAGAGTGAAGTCTGGTCTAACAATTAACAATACAAACAAGTTGAAGTGACATACACCCTAAAAACAGCAACTCAACTGATCATCTCAATGTGTTCAACATCACATTAAAGATTTATAAGACAACCCTTTTCATACATTTTATGTTCTAATCTAATCACTCTTCTCTGCACGTTTTCATTTGATCCATTTCACATGAATAAAAATATACTCCAATCCAAGGAAAGGTTTAACTTTTGACACCTTAACATGTCGAAATCAATTTCGCTTCAAGTGTAGGAGTTGTATCATGTCCCCTGAAAATCTTCAAGATTATTAAAAGGATGTCTACGGGTGGCTTAGCGGTAATGCTTTCGCTTCGTGAGCAGAAGGCACTTGGTTCAGATCATGGCGGAGGCGGTGGGATTTTTTCCTTTGAACCTTTTAAAGTTTCATGGTTCTTGCCCTGTGGATTCCATTGGAATCGAGTCCTATCCTATCAGAGATGGTCTATAAATCGGAGAGGTCCCGCCTTTGATGACCTGTAAGTGTTGCCAAGGGCGTAAAACTGACTACTTTAACTTTAAACTTGTTACGGCTTTCTTCAGGGGGTCCCAGTGGCGCAGAGGTACAGTTCTTGCCTCAGAAGCGAAAGCTACATGGTTCGATTCCCAGCAGCATCGGTTATTTGTCTCTGTAAAACTCTGTGAAAACATGCCACTCCCCTGATCCTAATCCTATTCAGGTAGGTGGGATCAAGAACCTAGTCCTATCGGAGACGGACAATAAACTTGGAGGTTCCGTGTGTACTTTGCGCAAGTTAAAGAACTCTTGGCAGTTAAAAATCGATAAGAGTAGGCCACAAGGCCGCTGTCTGGGCAAAATTAATTCCTACCACAAAAAAAGGTCACAGTGGGTTGATCACCTGCTTGGCTTAATATCTTGATCCAGAGAAATCCAGACTCATTGTGCTGGCCCTACACTGTAATGAGGGAATTAAGCAAGAAAGAAGACAGCTTTCTTAAGTTTTTGCTTGTCTCCATACTGAACTGTACAACTTGCTTCAAAATGTGCTCTGCTGTTTGCTCCCGCATGCACATTTGCTGAGAAAGTGTCAAGTCTGAGTCTCTGACACATGAATGGTTCAGATGATTAAATGGCCAGTTGAGGCCTAAAAAGCAAAAAAAACATTTTGAACTTGAAAGTATCATTGACTATTTGTTGTTTCTTCTGTCTGTCTATCTGGTTGGTGACTAATCTATTGTTGTTTGAAGCTCTATGGCCATTATTTGGCAGCCCATTTAATTATACAATGATTTTAAGAAATCATAACAAATTTATTACGTATCTTTCTTTTTCTTTTTTTGCCAGAAATCAATATGTTTGCAGTTGTTGAAAATTTGAGGGCGTTTTTTAACAGCCGTCCTCCTTTAGTTGTGTTTATGATCTGTCTTGCTTCTTTTGCCATTGCTTTGATTACATTTGCCTACATTGTGAAAACCAAAGACATTCCTGATCTCGATGTGACAGTGGTAAGTTGAATTTCAGAATTTATTTCAATACTGTGTTGCAAAGTTAAGTAGAAATTAGTTGAATGTTGGACACATATTTTTTAAGATAGTAGTACCTCTCTCCACATTTTCCTAGGTCTATCTCATGGTCCTATATTTTTTTTGTACTTGATTGGACCCTATTTTACAATACTGCCAAGCAGTGTTGGGGCCAGCCCTATGTTCAGCCATGAAAGGCACACAAGATACCTGTCATGAATGCAGGAACCCCAGCCACTGAACACAGAGCCGGAAATGCTATTGATCAAAGAATCTCAGGTGATCAGTCCACAACTCTTTACCAGCATCATACAGCAATACACTAAGCTGTATTAATCAAAAATAGGCCAATGAATGAATTAATGTAGCCCCTGTGGGTAACCCCTCAGCAGTTGATAAAAACTGGGAGGTCTTACCACCCTAGGCAATACTTCCTATAGCTTTACCCTCAAATTTTAGGGATTCTCTTCTCATTCATTCCGTTTACATGCATACATCTTAATTAATTTCTTTCTAAATTGTTGGTTTTAACTTCTTCTCTAAGGCAAGTTTGACTCTTCTAGTTTTGCCAACTGATCTTCTCAAAATTTGATTTCTGTTGCCTGTAATCTACTTTTATCATCTCAGCTATCCGGTATCCATAATTCACTTCCGTCCATATATGTAATGTTGGGCAATGTACTGAATTAAAAATTGCCATTTTTGTTTTAGTTGTAAGTTCTCTTTTCCCTACAAAAGATAGCCCTAGTTGACCATACACTTAGTTACCTTACTGATTCTTTAATAAATTTCTTCTTTCAGACAACCATTTGATGTTATCATTACACCAAAGTATTTATAGCTATCAACCTGTTCCAATTTTTTGTCATCTAGTCTCACTCACGACTTTTACATTCTCTGCTTATAATCATAGTTTTGGTCTTTTTTTTTTAGTGTGTCGTCATTCCTCTATGATTCAATTCCTTGTTTAATAGCCCTGTGTTATGCTCAAATTTTAGTCTTGCTGTGATTTGCCAAAAATTACAAGATCATCTGCAAAGGATAGCATTGATGATTTTACTGCTGTTAAGTTCAAATTGATATATGTTGTTTGTAGATTTGTCTATGTATGCACAATCATTTTAGAAGTTAGGGCATTTGTTTGCTGTTGAATGAAACGTTGTTGTAATGGAAGAATTGTAATTGTGATCAGAATGTTTAAATCTTTCCATGATGCGATGTATTGCGATTTAAACACCATTGTTGTCCGGGCATTAATATATAGAGGGAAGTGATTTATGTTCATACTTTTAGCACAATTGAGGTGCAATTTAATGATACTAAGAAGGCATACTAATTTATTTATTTTCCTTTTCCGCACATATATAGTTATTTTTATCCTTCTTTTTTATTTTATAGGATTGGAACACGTTTCTTGAAAAGTTTTCCAAGATTGACCTGTGCTTTTCACAAAATGCATCAGAGAATGTCCTCAATTCCACGGGGACAAAACTTGCCACAAGAGACTTGAGCCCCTATGAGATTTATCACACAGTTCAGGAAAAATTTAAAGAAATCGATGTTTACCAGTCTCTCAAACTACACAAGGTAGTGACACGGGAGGTACAATATAGCAGCGTACCTGAGGTTTTGTCACATAAGACGGGGCGGGTGACGGAGAGTGGGGATTCCCCTTCATTGACGGCTAAACCAACACCAACTTTTAATTCTGAAGGTCTTCAGATTAGGTGAGTTATATTATATCTTTGAAGTAAGAGTAAATTTAGAATATTGGAGCACTGTTTGATAGTACCCCGTCAACAATAAGCAGTTCCAGGTAGCTCTATATTTACTGGATTATCCCTAACAATTGAACCCACCTTAATTAAGCATACCACTTGGCTCTCACCACAGTATGAAAAAGGAAGTCTGCCTGGTTGAATTAAGGCATCACAAGCGATCGGTGGTGCACTCTGTTTGTTGGTGGGAGGCAAAGAGTTTATGAATAGAACTAGAGAACTCGGGGAGTCACATTTCCCCTGCTATAATCGAGATAACTCGGATGAGGTCAAAATGAATCGTATATAAGGACGGCGATAACTCTTATGGGGTCACCTACATATGATTTAGTGGCAAAAATCTTCGTTCAATTGGGCATATGGCACCAATAGAATACAGTTCTATTTATAACCTCTTTGGTAGGAGGTCATTGACCGCAGCGTAGCCTAATTAATGACGCGAAGGGGAAAGAGTTGGCAAGCAGAAAGTTGTTACTAGGTCTGGACACTCGACTGGTGATCCATGATTCCGTAAGTGCGTTATTATAGTTGCTCATGGTGCGTGCCAAATGGGTGTATAAAGCACACAGTGCTCTTGTTAGGGATAATACAGCAATTTTAAGTAGCACACCATACACTATGGACACTTATCTGGATGTGTGTGCGCCAGAAACCATGTGTGGCTGAATGCTCTGGATCGAAGATTCTCAAACGAACAAATTGTTGAAATGAACATAGTGTTACTGTTGGGGTTTTTCCCCCTTAGAGGGTATATCAGTGATCATAATTTTCCTTGGATCCGAGGAAATCCGGGATTTTTACCTCTCCTCGCATTTTTCCTCCTTGTGATATTTGTATTTCCTTGTTGACGTAAATAGCGTATCGCGATCGCTATCGCGGGGCGACAACAGTCCCGATGAAATTTCCTCCTTTTTTTACTTTTCCTCATTATGATCACTAATATATATGTTAAGACAGGTTGTAGATGTAACAAATTTGCAGAAGGTCCTGGGTGGGAATTTTTTCCTTTAGATTTTCTTGTAGTTTTTGTGGCTCTGCTGACCCTGTGGATTTTTTTCTTATCATGTGGGAAATAGACTATAAAAATAGGAGGTCCCATCTTATAATCATTTCATTTTCATTGGAGAGTATGCTTTTAATGTAGAATTCAGTGATGGCTTTTTATATAAGTGTCAGATCATTGTAAATCAGGCACACGCGCAGCCATGTGGAAGCCTCAGTTGGACACGCCTGTTGTGGACGCTTTGAAACCAAACCCTGCAGATTAAGAGTTAAAGTGAATGGATTCAAAACATTTTTTTGAATAAATACAGAGGCATGGCTTTCCCAACAGCCAGAAAATATCTTTAGTATGTTGAGAGATGTAATGCAATACATACATACAAACCTATTGATATTATGTCAGTAGTATAATAATAGTGAAATGGGTTTGTCCTCTGTCTCTGGGCAAAAAAGTTCCGGCTATTTTGATAGAGCCTGGTTGCATCTCTGATAATAAAAATATGAATGATTGGATACATTTTTTTGCTTACGGTCATTGTTTTCTCATTTGACAGAAATGTGTCGTTTGTGCTGAACGTTGAGGTAGTTTTATCCAGGGAAAAAATGCTTCATCAAACATGGGCTGGAACTCACTTTGTCACCATTATCAGTGGAGAAAAACTTAGAATGAAAGGCAAGTCTGTTGATATTTTTGTCCGTTGGTACACATTGCAGTGATCATGCTGTTTCCTGGTTTTATTCTTATTCCTATTTTAATGGAAGCAAGTTTCTGGTCGTTAAGATAAGATGTTCTTCTATTTTATATTTGATTCATTAAAAAAAAAATTGATTTTTGAATTTACAACTTATTTCTTGTGTTTTCAGTATTGTCTTGTGTACATATACCAGACCTGTAAAAGTAGCATATTATATGTTACTGTTACATACGTAAAGATTGCTAAAAGAATGATTGATATTAGGCATGGACCCCTCTGTGGCGCAAGTCATGGATTGGAGGTCTTTGCCTCAATTCCTGGCCAGGTCAAAGAGTTTAAAAGGATTTTTTTTTCACTCTATACTGGTCCAAGTCTTACCAGAGATGAAATATAACAAGAGGTCTGTCTCACAGTGATCTTCAAGTGTCAGTAGGGGTGTATAACTGACATGAATCCTTCGCAGCACTGGAATTTGATAATATACTAAAAATCCCTGGAAATGCCCTGGAATACACTGTATGTTGCAAGTTTTATGACTTGAAAATGAAAATTTTCTGGTTAAAATAGTGGGTTTTGTGGTCCTGGAATTTAAGAATTCTGTCCTGGAAAAGCCCTGGGATAGTATTTAGAAAGGGGAGCAGGAATCCTGAATTGATTACTTTAAACTTGATATTAACCCATGTCAAACAACAATCTTCACCGGACTCAACATGCAGCAGTAAATAAACACCTGAACCAAATCAACCCCTTGAGAGAACCATACAGCAGATACTGTACACATCCAATGGAATCCATGCTTGCCAACACTTGCTGTTCTTGCACCCACACCTTCAAGAACACAGACTCCAGCTCTTCTCATCACAATCAACAATCCACAATACACACACTCTGCACAGATGCAGTCCAATTGAAAAAGACAAGTTGCAGGTTGAGAATGGCATTGCACTGTTAAGAAGAGCATCCAGTTGACAGCTACACAACGTAGTATTAACTATGTATTACAACATGTATGTATTCCTCAGGAGACCAGGTCGATGCTAAAATGATGGCCACGTTTACCTTCCCCGACAATCTGAGTTACAGTACGTGTCAGACATGGGACAAAGGCGTGTGTAAGAAGCATCTCCTCCTGGCCTGTGTCCAGCTGCAGGGACCTTCGTCTATGTTTCCAAACACACCGTGAGTGAGATTCACTTCATTACGTTATTGATATAAAATATTTTTATTATATTGTGTTTCCCCCAAAAAGATTAACAAAGGGTGTATCTGATATGGCCGATGGAAACAGACTTTTACTTTTAGCACATGATTGTTTAATTGTAGACTACCCATTAAGCAGTGGTGGGGGCGTCCATAGCTCAGTGGTTTGAGTCACTCGACCTTGGACAGGGAGGACCGGGTTTGAATCTGCCTTGCATGGTTTTTCCCTGGTCCTTTCAAAGTTTTCATGGATCTGCCCTGGAGATTCACATGGAATCTTACCAAGTTCTTTAGAATTACCTTTCATATGACATTTATGTATTGAAAAGGGCACAAAACTTCAAACTATTTTTTAACAGTGATGGGGCCAGGCCTGTAATCAACCAAGAATATCTAGACATATTGCTGAAAAATCCCTGGATCCAAGAATCTTAGATTACACGAACGGTTGGTCAGCCCATTGTGTTATGAGGTTTTTGCCAGCATCCATTGTGTGTATGGGTCATTGGTTAATCATGGTCAACAAACATCACTTTAACCACCTGCTTTTCTTTGATCCATTTAGCTGTTGTGGAGGTAAGGGGCCGAAATACTTATGTTTAGGGAGGATATTATTTCTCAGACTTTTTTCGTTGCTCCTGTGAAGAGCTTCTTGCTACAGGGTAAAAAAAAAAAAGTACATATATTCCTAATTCTCTCGGATTTCTGTTTTACAATTTTCATTCAAATTTTTCATTTCAGGATGCCGGAGCTGTCAGAGGTGTGCCAAACACATCAGGTGTCAGGGGGAGAAATTCCAAGTCTTCGTTTCATGGTGCCGACGTGGCCTGGAACGAGAGGTAGAAGGGACATGTGTCAGCAAGGGTCTCACATGTCCACCTATTTCTCCTTTGACGAATCCCTCACAGTTCTTCTGTCTTTGGTAACAAACTTGATTATTTTGGTATAATCCTCGTACTACCCAATATATATATTTACACTGATATGTTGAGTAAAAAGAAGGGAAAATTTCTTTGGTCTTTTGTAACAAACTTGATTATTTTGGTATAATCCTCGTACTACCCAATATATATATTTACACTGATATGTTGAGTAAAAAGAAGGGAAAATTTCTTTGGTCTTTTGTAACAAACTTGATTATTTTTGGTTTACTGTTTTCTTCCATTGAATTGAACCCTTTCACAGTCCTATATATTGACACGAAGGGGAAAAGATTGGAATCAAAGTGTCCTCACAAAAAAACCCCAACAAAACTCAATTATTTATGGAACTAAACCATTCAAACTTCATACAATAAAATCAATTTGAAATTAGTGAGAAAATACAGTTAGATACTCCTTTCCCAGACTCTGGTTGTTGGTGTCTTCTCTCTAAAGTGTTTTATGGCTCTGTCCCAGTGGAATATGTGATCAAGCCCTCTCAGAGAGAGATGTCCTATACATTGGAGGTCTCACCTCTGATATGACCTAAAAAGAATTGCCCAGGGCATAAAACTAACATCTTTGGAACTTTTGATACATGAATTATTGAATTATTAAGGGAGAAAAAATAGAAGTAATTAAAACAAAAAGATATTGTATTTTGTTTGTTTGCTCAAGCCATGTAATAAACTGAAGGGTGAATAACACTAATCATATTTTTGTCTTATTTGCCCTTGTTCATGAAAATGGCAGTATTGTTGTTGGAACCCATCATGTACACATAGAGATAAGATAAGATAAGATTAACTTTATTCATCCATTTCTGGAAATTTGTACAGGGAGTTGCAATTCATATTTCAATACGCCATATAGACAATTTACCAACATTCCATACAATGATAACAATAATAGTAATAATGATGATAATAATAATAGTAACAATGACAATAATACCTTGCACCTCTCTAGCGCACAACACATGACAAGGTCATGCTCTGTGCACTTTACAACATCAATATAATAACATAACGACTGACACGTCCATTGCTTTACAGACAAAAGGAACTCCATTTCATTTGGCCGTCTGGAGACATAATGTTTAACATGATATTGGAGCAAATTAATCACATCATAATGTGTGTGTGTGTGTGCGTGTGCGTATGTGTGTGTGTCGTGTGTGAGTGTGTGTGTGCGTGTGTGTGCGTGTGTGAGTGTCGTGTGTGAGTGAGTGTCGTGTGTGTGTGTGTGTGTCGTGTGTATCTTTGTATGTATGTCGTGTGTGTGTGTCGTGTTGGATGTGATTTTATTTCAATCAAGGTTGGATGGGATTTTATTTCAAACAAACACAACAGAACATCTCTCAGGTAGAGTGTTGAGATCGTGTACTGACAACAAGAAGCATTGACAAGATACTATAAAGACTGGGATTTTCCTTCTTTAACGACGACGGAGTCAAATTATTATTATCATCATTATTATTATTAGTAGTAGCACCATCATTATTTTAAAATTATTATTACTACTACTACTACTACCACTTCTACTGCTACTACTTCTACCACCACTACTACTACCACTACTACTACTACTACCACTACTACTACTGCTACCACTACAACCACTACTACTACCACTAATAATATAAACTGCCTCCACCACATGGCCAGCTGCCTTATGTTGTTGCTAGCACATAAATACACAGGACGGCGATTAAATGATTAGTCAACAGGATGGCATTCGTTATTATTCGTATGAGTATCAAGATTAGCATGACAGCTTGGTGAAATCAACCCACAACCCACACACACACAATTATTCATCTACAACACTGACTATGCTGCTACTGCCACCACCACCTACTACTAGTACATACTACCACCACCACCTACTACTAGTACATACTACCACCACCACCTGCTACCACTACTACTACCACCACCACCAAAGATGAACTGCCACCACCACCACAAAAGTCGAACTTCCATCACCACTATTACTACTACTACAACTAACACCTCTGCTACTGCCACCACCACCATCACCAAAAATGAACTGCCATCACCTCCACTACCACCGAAGATGAACTGCCACCAAAGGTGAACTGCCATCACCACTACTACTACTACCACTAACACCACTGCTACTACCACCACTACCACCATCACCAAAAATGAACTGCCACCACCTCCACCATCACGAAAGATAAACTGCCACCACCTCCACTACCACCGAAGATGAACTGCCACCACCACGTCAAAACCAGGTTATGGTGTTGCTAGCCAATGGGAGGAGGACGAAATTTAATGATGAGTCAACGAAAGGACAGTCATTGTGTAAGTTGGTGGTATTCAATATTGGTATATGACGAAAACCTGGCGAAGACAACCCCCAATCATCACACCACTTACAATTGATATTGATATCTCTACACTACACGACGGCGTAGGCCCGAAAATAGAGCGCTTTCAGACTTCCCTCATATCCTCGTTGCTTTCCCAGTGAAGCCCCAGAAAGTATATATATACAAATCCTTTCCGGCGTACGGAGCGTGTCCGTTTCCCCTTCTCTAGCATGACAGCTTGGTGAAATCAACCCACAACCAACACACACACTTATTCATCAACAACTATATACTACTACTACTACTACCACCATTACTACTACTACTACTACTACCACCATTACTACTACTACCACCACCACCACTACT
>JARBEQ010162777.1:1493-13026 GCA_030265355.1 Tritonia tetraquetra
CTTGGTTCATGGTAATATAGAAACCCTCTTGGTTCATGGTAATATAGAAACCCTCTTGGTTCATGGGTACATCATAGGTGACGATTACGAGGACAGAGACGCGATAACGACACACAATGTTGAGAATTTGATGATAACATTCCTATATTATGAAATTGTTGGCCTTGATGTTAGAACGTGTTTGAAGGCTGAGATGGTGTTTGCTTTAGTAAGCCTGTTGGGGGACGCTGTTCCAAAGGCGAATCGTTGATGGAAAAAAAAACGTGAAGAGGTGGGCATCAACGGTGATTGGGTATATGGAATGTATTTGTATGGCCTCTGGTTAACCCTTTTAGGTCTTCCCTTGCCTTAAGTTAAGCGCCTTCTTCAAAAGCCTAGGACTTTTCTTTCAAAAAGAGCGTGGGACTTTTTTTTCAAGAAGTTCGTTGATCTTATGTCCATCCTCCACTGGGGCTGGGTTCTGGGTTTGGGCTCTGCTACCAGAACACAGTTTCAGTGAATAACGCTCAGGGGAAAAATAATCCTGTAGCACCATTTAGTTCTGGCTCTGTGCCTGGTTGCCTCTCCCACAGGGAGACGATCAACATTCCACTGCAGCTAGGACAACATTCCACTCATACAACCAGAGACCAGACCCAAACCCCTTAATCACGGACATAAACCACATCAATATTTCTTTGTTACAGCTAATAACAGGATTACTTATTATGACAACCAATAATAATCACTGTACAATACAAGCCCTTATTTTTTTAAAAAATACAATGCGCACTTTTACTTCCATTGATTATGACCTGTCCCATGTCCTCTGACAATAGGTGAGCTGTTAATCGAATGAGCAGGAAATAGTTTGAACGAAAATTAAATAGAGTTTGACCGTGCAGGACACACATTAGCTTCAAGCAATTGCCAGGGGACTAAGAGTCATGTCGGTCTATTTTTTTACATTTGCCAAACGGACTGTTTGGCGAACTCATAGCAAAGCTATGGGAGGATGGGCATATTTGTTTGTTTTGTTTTTTTTCACCTACTTTATTATTGATTTCTATGTCCCGTTTATTAAAGTAACCAAACCCATATCAACGCAGAGGACGTACAGACAACCTTTATTTTATTCATGGATCATTATAAACTTTAGTCGAATACGTATTTGATATGATTTTGTTATTCAAATCTCAGTTGGTAATTTTGTTACCAATTTCTACACCTGGGTGAAGTGAGGCAATTAATCTCGTCTGCTTTTTTTTGTGTGAGTGAACATGGGGCGAACATGGGGCATGCCCCAGCACTGCTAGACGTTGTTATCGCGGTTTTGTCGAAGAACAAATAAATCACCATAAATATAGTGCTTTTCTTTTCTCACCAACACAACAAATATCATTTACTTCACCGGATTGTATTGTCGTCCAAACAATTTACCCCGAGAAACCGGGAACGTACCCGGGGGAATATGAAGAAATCAATCGAATCACATATTTTCGTTGCCTCAGTGCGGCGGGTAGTTGATTGTGTATGCCCTATATCTAGCAGCGGACTATTGAATCATCGGAACAACAGAATCTGTGTTCATAGATTTATTTTATTTTTATTTCGTTTTATGTTATAGAGAGGGAAAAAAGGACGGTTGATATCGGAATAAAACTGATGTATTCTACATGACGGTTGATATCGGAATAAAACTGATGTATTCTTCATGACGGTTGATATCGGAATAAAACTGATGTATTCTACATGACGGTTGATATCGGAATAAAACTGATGTATTCTACATGACTTGATATCGGAATAAAACTGATGTATTCTACATGACTTGATATCGGAATAAAACGGATGTATTCTTCATGACGGTTGATATCGGAATAAAACTGATGTATTCTACATGACTTGATATCGGAATAAAACTGGTGTATTCTACATGGCGGTTGATATCGGAATAAAACTGATGTATTCTACATGGCGGTTGATATCGGAATAAAACTGATGTATTCTACATGACGGTTGATATCGGAATAAAACTGGTGTATTCTACATGGCGGTTGATATCGGAATAAAACTGGTGTATTCTACATGACTTGATATGAAGTTAAGGTTTAAAGGTGTTCGTTTTACGCTGGGATCCTAGTGACGCAGAGGTACGGTTCTTGCCTCAGAAGCGAAAGGTACATGGTTCGATTCCCGGCAGCGTCGGTTATTTTTCTCCGCGAAACTCGGTGAAAACCTATATGCCACTCCCCTGATCCTATTCAGGTAGGTGGGATCAAGAACCTAGTTCTTTCGGCGACGGACGATAAACTCGGAGGTCCCGTGTGCACGTTGCGCACGTTAAGGAATCCTTGACAGTTAAAAATCGATAAGAGTAGGCCGCAAGGCCGCTGTCCGGGCCAAATTAATTCCTACCACAAAAAGGTCACAATGGGTTGATCACCTGCCTGGCTTAATATCGTGATCCAGAGAAATTCAGACTCATAGTGCTAGCCCTACACTGTAATGGTAAAAGGGAATTGGATAAGAAAGAAAGGAGGTTTTACGCCGTTTGCAACACACTATAATAATATGTCTTATCGTGAAAGGCAAAACTCTCCGATAGGAATTTCATTTCATTAGAAATCAACATGATCAGAGGCATACAAGCTCCGTCGGGATTCGAAACCAGGACATTCTGGGCACATGGCGAATGCTTTATCGCTACGCTACGATCCCCCCCCCCCCCCATTTATTATGATATTATGTTTAAAAAAATAGATGTACACTAGAAGTGTGACGTATCCAAGTCGTTGAGACAAGTAGGTGATCCGTCCACAATGTGGCACAATAGATAAAGTTATTCTTATAGTCGTGATCAATTCGATGGCAAGAACTGTAACTCTGATTGCCTTACAACTTGGCCCAGTTGTCGAAATGGGTATCAAACAAACACTTCCAAAACAACAATACATTGGCCACACTGTAGGACACCATACTGCCGTTTTCATATAGAAGGACGAATAAGGCTATCAAGTGATTTGTGATATATAGCCCTTCTTCGTGAGAACGGCAGCATAGTACTTCACAGCACTGGCTTAAAACGCCAGAGGGGCCTGAACTTTCAACCCCTAGCTCCATTTTAGTAAGAATTATAGCTATTTCATATTTTCCGAGCTATTCTATGTATTGAATAATTCATTATGAATAATAGATGGAGCTGTGTATTAATTTGTTGAGAATATTATTGTTCAATAAACTGTTTGCTAGATACGTGGAAGAGTGCGATTTGGAAAGTATTGTACAGTTATGAATAATATAATACATTTGTTGTGAGCAGATTACAGTAGCCATGGGTTTATACGTGATATGAAATGTGCTATGAGATCTGATAGCGTTACATGAATGGATGATTGGATGATTGGATAATTGGATGACTAGATGAATGGACGAATGGACGAATGGACGAATCGATGTAGAGATGAAGTAAATGAACTAATTAACCCCTAATACAGAAATAAAAATCAATTGTTTACCTCTTTTATAGAGCTTTTCAATTTTAAGCAACGCATCGTTGCCTTTAACATTTAACCTGGAGTTGAAACAAATTGTAATTCGATAAAGAAACAAAGAATATTGTGTAGGTTTACGATCGACTACCTACACTGACTGTTTAGCATAAACAACTAGGTCTGTTTTCGTGTGTTCCCACTTACCACGTTCTATGAGTATTCTAGGTCTTGGCGTACGTGGGTTCATTTTGTACAAATCGATTTTAATTATCTTATGCGCATTTGTCCACTGTGTTCAGTCTAAACGCGCCGGAAATTTGAGCACAGAATCCGCCTCCTGCCATTCGTGATGACCTGGCCAGCTTACAATGAAGGACTTGTTATAATAATTTGGGCTGTTTTTGGCGACGGCTATGATTAATTTTCTGACACGAGGTCCATCCATGTTTAATAATCATGTATCGTCCTCCTCTTCTCTGTCCCTTTAAATCCCACACCTACACGAAATAATGTATAGGCCTATTAAACAAGAATAAGGAAATAGGTGGCGTCTGTGGCTCAGTGGTCAAGTCACTCGACTTCGGACGCGGAGGACCGGGTTCGAGCCGAGTGTGGGGTTTTCCTCTGATCCTTTCAGAGTTTTCATGGCTCTGCCCCGAAGATGTAGGTAGAATCTTCTCAAGTTCTTTAGAACCGCCTTTGATATGAACGTAATGTGTTGAAATGCCTTAAGCTCGTCCACAGCGCCCGGCCGCTGCCGTCTGAGTGCCGTGGACAAGCTGTATGATGAAATATAGCGTTTAATGTAATCGCACGATTTTTCCTTTCGCTGTGGACACGACCTTTAAGACGGTATATTATTCTCAACTGTTGTTCTGTTTTCCATTGTGCATTACTGGGCCCAATCTCATGACGTATTGCATGAGACATATAATTTATTACATAGCATTTCGATACATAATCACAGAAATACAACAGTTATAACTTGTGACTTCTCATTCAACGGGGCGACAACAGTACTGCTACAATGCCGCTACAATGCCCCCTAATATGCATCGGCGACATTTTCTTAACGAGAACTGGACATAATATTTTGCTACAGTGTCCATTTTCTTCTAATAAAATAAATAAGCAAAGCGAATAGGGGAAAAAAACGTTATTGTTTACATAATGATGTAACCAAGGTTACACTGTGTTCAATAGCCCCAATGGCGTGACTGACTTGATTTAAATCCTTCCGATGACGAGCTCATCGGGTCCCATACCGTTGCATTCATTGTCTTCTACTCTGTTGTCTGCCATTCATTGTCTGCTACTCTGTTGTCTGCCATGCGGCGTGTTTAAATCTAATAGATATAGTTATATTTAGTAGTTGGATAGAAAATGTAACCTGTTGCCAGAGTGAACATTATAAGGGTTGTTGTATTTCTTTTCAGCGTTAGAGTGAAATATAATTGTATATTTTGTTAGTGAGCTTTCATCTGCTTTTATATGTCCGAAAAATATACGTGAAGAGAAAAATAAAAAAAAGAATTAACGTTGTTATATTCTGTATGTATGTGTATTATTGTTGTTGACTATATCTATATAGTTGGAATGTTGTGGGTATACTACTATGCCTACTAGATTGCGTATAACACGTGTCATTGCCATTTGAACATAATTAGATCTGTGGCAATACCCGATAATGTGGGCCCTCTCAGTCAGAGGTCATTGGTTTAATTCACTTCTTCTCTGAACGTTTAGAGACTTCTTCATTTTCTTCTTTCAACTCGTGGGGTGACTATAGTTAATGCATTTCCTCCATAGTAACTTATCCATAGTGTCTTTTTCTCAGCTCCCATCTTCTCTCTTCCATCTCAAAAACTCTTTCTCCACATCGTTCTCACCTCTCCTTTCACGAGTCCAAACTATCTGATCGTACTTTCCTTAACCTATTTATTTGCCCAGAGTGGTAGAACTTCCCAGTTGTTTTTATCAATAGCCGAGGGGGTACCCACAAGGGCTACAGTAAATTGTATATTGGCACGTCTTTTGATTAATACTGATCAGTGTATTGCTCATGGTGCCAGTAAAGAGCTGTGGACAGAGTGGGCTGATCACCTGCGTGTATGAAACTCTCTGATCCAAAGAGTTTCCGGCTCTGTGTTCAGCCGAGTTTAGTGGTAGGGGTGCCTGCATTTGTGGCGGGTATCTCGTGTGCCTTTCATGGCTGAATATAGGGCTGGCCCTAACACTGCTTTGCGGTATTAATGGGGTTTAATCACAGTTTAGACTGATCCTTCAATTTGGAGGTTACTACATTACACCGAAGAAGAAGAAGAAGAAAAAGAAGAAGAAAAAGAAAAAGAAAAAGAAGAAGAAGAAGAAGAAGAAGAAGAAGAAGAAGAAGAAGAAGAAAAAGGGCGTATTTCCACTGATCAATAATTTGAGAACTTTTTACAGATCGCCTTATAACATTATGTTTGATGTCTTCTGTATGTAGTTTGTTAGCCGAGGAAGGGTATTAACCCGAAACGTTTTACGTCCTCGTACCATCTGTAAGTTTTTTACATTTTCATTTAAGGAAATAATTGTCTACGATATTATCACTAACCATTGTTTTTATTTTCGTTCTCTGTCCACTTCCAGATCAGTGACAATGAGTTGACGCCAGCCGGGTGTCCTCAGCCGTCCACCCATCCCTGATGGCTACAACTAGTACCAGTCAGTCCAGAGACCAGCTCACCAACAAACGCTGTGTAGACGACGACTTAGAGAACGGTGTGTTCTCCCCTCAGCCTTCCCTCCGGACCTCTGCCAATGACGACGTGTGCTCGGAAATCGTAGGCATCGAGCAGCGGTATGACGGAGGCAGCCATGACAGTGACGTCACAGCAGACGCGGATGGCACTGCGCTCAGACGCATCGTGCGCACCCTGCAGGTTAGATATCGAGTACGTGTCGCACGTTTCTTATGATTTTATTTTTAGATTTTTACTCGGTAAACAGTCGAATCCTCTGATTTTTTTAAATATTAAAAGAAGACATAAGCGATATGATCATGATCTTTTAAAATATAATTCACTAAACATGGAATATTCGATGAAAGTTATATCAACAATAAAATATGATATATGAATGATTGCACTCTCATCAAGAACATCTGAGTGTAAAGCAATTGATAAAGCATTGTTTTTCAATGAAACGAGAATGTTTAAATATATTATAACAATATACAACGCGAGTTCATTTTTTTAAACATTGAAAATTGAATGGAAATTGCTATAAGATTACCTGCGAGTTTAGCCTCGTTGCTGATTTGTCTTTCTTTCTAGATTGTCTAGCTCTGGTTTGAAATCTTCATTTTTGTCTTCTCTTCCGCCCCCTCCTCCTCCTCCTCCTCCTCCTCACCCTCATTCTTTTTCTTCTTCTTTTTCTTCTTCTCCTACTGCTAGAACCACTACAACTACTACTACTACTACTACTACTACTACTACTACTACTACTACTACTACTACTACTACTACTACTACTACCACTACTAATACAACAAATATCACTAATTCTACTACAACTACTACTACTACTACTGCTGCTACTACTACAACAACCACTTCTACTAATAATACTACTACTACTAATACTAATACTACAACTACTACCACTACTACTACAATTACTACTACAACTACTACCACTACTGCTACTACTACTACAACTACTACTACTACAACTACTACTACTACTACTACTACAATTACTACTACAACTACTACTACCACTACTACTACAACTACTACAACTACTACTACTGCAACAACTTCTATTACCTTTTTCTGCTTTGCTGCTTTTTCTTTTTCTTTCTTGCTTTTTCACCTCAGTTGGGATCATTGGACAAATTTTTGACCTCCAGAGGCTTCTGCTTTGGGTACACTCTTGGCCATTTTTGGCACGGTCCATCCATCTTCCTCTCGGTCGGCCTTAGAATCTATCCACCTGTTATTTTTTCGTCCCTCTATCCCTCTATAATGTGTCCATTCATCCTCTATCAAACAACGTCTTTATAAAATAGGATTCGACTGTTTCCGAGAATTTACTAAATGTATTACGTTTAACTTTGAGAATGATTTTTAGTTTCGGCACTTGCATGGGTTCAACAACGTCATATAGGGGAAGGGATTTCCCCCCATTTTTTCCTGTTCCCCTTTCAGCAGCATTGGTATTATGAGCACACCACTTTGTCATTCCTCAAAATCACTATATCTGACACCACACTTTTAAAAAATAAGTAAAAACTCCAAGAAAATAGGAGCCCAAGAAAAACAAAATTGAATTGCACGTTTAATGGAAATGGTTTGCCACCACTGTTGATGATGTGTTCTTTGAAAAAGTTTTATAAATTGATCTCGCATCACTCCTTTTAATTTTTGTTTTCTTTCGTTTCCTTCCGATTATGTTTTTCTGTTTTCTTCTGTTCCCTTTTTTATTTGGGACGTGGTTTTTTTTTTTTAATGCAACTTTCTCGTTTCCATTTTTTGGCGCTACCTTACGTCGTTTTTCTGTTTGTTAATGTTTTGTGTGGGTGTTTGGTCAAATGCATTTTGATGTGCGCACGAATTTTCTATGCTCGAGTAAAACAAAAATGCCAACGAAGAAGCAATAAACTGACACACCTCAGTATTGCATCGACGGCAAGCCCAGGGAAGCAAACTATTGTGACTCAAACAGGTTGACTGATAAGTCAATTTTCAGAAAATGTATAATTTAATTACACAAGATTTGATGGTGTGAACTATTTCACGATACAAATCAATTGTTTAATGCCAAGTATGGAAACAAAAATAGACGTCTATGCATATTTTTGGACGAAATCTGTTTTTTTTAAAAAAGATATTTACTCTCCTCAAAAGTAGCGATGTTGCGTTTTCTTCTTCCCACACTCGCATGTCGTCTCGTTACAGTTAGCTTATAAAAATATTACCGTACGAATCCCCCCCCCCTCCCCCAAAGGGATACTATTATGGCTGAAAACAAGTTGGTATGTCGCCATTAGGTAGACAAAATGAAATAATATATGGAGTGATGATATATCAGAGATTGTAAATACACAGAAAAAAAGGAACAACATAATAGTATGATGATACAAAGAAAAAAAAGAGGAACAAGAACAACACAATATTATGACGATACAAAGAAAAGATGTACAAATAGACGGCAACGCTTTTGTTTCGTGAGCAGAAGGTACTGGGTTCGAATCCCGGGGGCGACGTTGGGATTTTTTCCTTTGAACTTTCTTGAGTCTTCTGGCTCCGGTCCTGTGGATTCCTTATGGATTCAAGTCCTATCGGAGATGAACTATAAATCGGGGGTTCCGTCTTTACATGACCTAACATGTGTTGCCAAGGGCGTAAAACTAACAACTTTAGACTCGTATAAGTGGACAAGATAAATAATGTTGCGGTCTTTGGCTACTTAAAAAAAATATTCTCAAAGTGTCGATATGTACCTTTAAGACTGACTCTTGACATTGGGTCACAATTTTTAGCTATATAGTCATGGAGCCCCTAAGCGTCCACATTTGAATAATGCGTTCACAATCAAACGATCGAGCCCCATTAATACCGTAGAGCAGTGTTGGGGCCAGCCATTCTGAGTAAAACTCGTTTTGCTACGTGGCTTTGAGAAGTGATTGACATTGCGGCAATGACAAAAAAAATCGTCCGTTATGTTGGGGTCATAAACCGCTACAGCTGTCCCGTTTCCCTTCTCTCTGTCCCTTTGTGTTTGTTCAAGGATGTAAATATTAATCCTGTTATACTTATTTGTATCTTTAAAAAGTGTGTATAGAGCTTGAAACATTCAGTATCCAGTTGTATTGATCTTCTCGTTGTTGTATATTTGAGGTTATTCCGTGTCAGTCGGATTAACAATGTTTGATAGTGGATTACAACCAGGAAGAATAGGATACCGAGTATATTTGATACATTAATTTTAATGTTGTATTCTGACGGGACCCAGTGAGCTGCTTGCCTTAACTAACCTCATAACTAGAGCTAATGCTTGACCTAGGCTGGGCGGAGTACTGTTGGCGATAACATGCGCTTATAAAAGTTTTAAAGGTATCATCTTTACGCCCCATTCAACACCTGCAAAATAATTATAGAGGCGTGACGTCCTGTTTACAGTTTACCTACAGCAGGACTTGAACCCAGATAGCTGGGGGAAAAAAACAACATTTAAATTCTTTGACCTGGCCGTGATTCGAACCGTTGACGCCCTGACCCGTTGCCGAGTGCTATACAAACTGCGACACATAGGAGTAGATAACAAAACAAAATGAAAGTGTATTTTCGGTGCGTTTAGACCAAACCAGTTAAAGGAAAAATATTCAACACTGACTGACAAGGTTGTACTTTTGCGCTCTGACCGACTTTATCCTTGCACTTTAGATATTGCATTCCAAATCCTAGGCTGAATAAACTCGTCGGTGTATTGTTCAGGGTGTCAACTGATGATTCTTCGATTTATCGTTCCCGCTTTCGTCAACAATGATAAAACGGTAATGTCAGTGAATATCATAAAAATGTGATAGTGCCAGGAAAAGCAATACTTATAGAGAAAAAGAACAGTGGTTAAGCCACAGTCAGAATCAAGCCCGCGCCTGCCAATAGCAACTCCGCTTCGCCAGAGAGACAGTGGGTCACACTCAACTGACTAAGCGATCCGGTCGCCAATGAAGGGAGTAAGAATGAGTCTTTCTTTTTTCTTATCCAGTTCCCTTTTACCATTACAGTGTCGAGTCAGTAATATGAGGCTGGATTTCCATGGATCAAGATATTGAGACAAGCAAGTGATCAACCCACTGTGAATTAGTCTTCTTCTTCTTATCCAATTCCCTTTTACCATTACAGTGTAGGGCCAGCACAATGTGTCTGGATTTCTCTGGATTAAGATATTAAGCCAAGCAGGTGATCAACCCATTGTGACCTTTTTGTGGTAGGAATTAATTTTGCCGGACAGCGGCCTTGCGGTCTACTTTTATCGATTTCAACTGCCAAGGGTTCTTTAACGTGCGCAGCGTGCACACGGGACTTCCGAGTTTATCGCCCGTCTCCGATAGGACTAGGTTCTTGATTCCACCTACCTGAATAGGATCAGTGGAGTGGCATATATGTTTTCACCGAGTTTCAGGGACAAAAATAACCGCGCTGCCGGAAATTGAACCATGTACTTTTCGCTTATGAGGCAAGTCACACCTTGTAATACACGTTTTCAGCAGCTCGCGGACGACACTTTGTGGGCGTTTTGTTTGATTCCCTACGATTTTTGGCCTCACTTTTTAAGCACCAATACGGGCCTTCCACACCCCGCATAATACAGCACTCAATTAGCATAATGAGAAAATGTCGGCCCCGAATATGTCAAGACTTCGATCGGGCCCGTGCACCCCGCCGTGGGGCACGAGTGGCCAAACTGACCACAATGGCCGTAAAGGGGTCACCGGCTTTCCTCGTAGGTCGGTCATAATACGCAGATGTCTGGACAGATCGATGATCATCACAATGACCATCCTGATTTTCCAATTTAAAAAATCAATGAGACTACCTACTCGGAGGTCTTTTTTTTTTGTTCTCTCTTTGTAGTTCTAAAGGTCGAAAGTTGTACGCCCTTTTTAACATAAAAAGGTCATATCAATGGGCGGTTCATTAGAACTCTAGAAGATTCCACGTGATCTCAAGGCAGAGCCATGGCAACTCTAAAAGGTCCAGAGCAACTTGGGAGGTGTCGTCTGTGTGGTGTGTGTGTGTGGGGGGGGGGGGGGGGGGGCGTAATAGGTATTTTTCAAAACATCAAAGAACGGACAAAGCTCGACTGTAAAAACAACCGGCATTTTGGTATCATCAATGATAATTAAATCAGCGATATCTGAATCGACAGGAAATCATTCCCACCTGCGTTTCACAGGCATTACCAATGTAGTCACATCAACATATTATTATTATTATTATTATTATTATTATTATTATTATCATCATTATTATTATTATTATTATTATCATCATCATTATTATTATTAT
>JARBEQ010162888.1:0-13025 GCA_030265355.1 Tritonia tetraquetra
TTTAGAGAGAGAGAGAGAGAGAGAGAGAGAGAGAGAGAGAGAGAGAGAGAGAGAGAGAGGAGAAGAGAGAGAAAGAGAGAGAAAGAGAGAGAGACAGAGACAGGGAGAGAGAGAAGAGAGAGAGAAAGAGAGAGAAAGAGAGAGAGAGAGAGAGAAAGAGAGAGAGAGAGAGGAGAGAGAGAGAGATAGAGAGAGGAGAGAGATCATCATCTTTATCGATTGCCTGCCGTCCGGCGGGGGCACTCATAACTCCCTTTTCTTTCCTGTCAAAATAATTTTTCATTATTTCCTTATTGTTCTCTGCTCAGACATCCGCCAGTCTATCTTATACTATCTATCATATTTCTCACTTATCGTATTCCTTGTCTTTTCCACGAAATTTTCTAGATGATTACAGATGAATATTTTGTCTTCTTACCATTCATTTTGATCCTTCTGATCATTTCAACTCTCTTCTGCTTTTAAAAAAAAATAACGATCGCCTTTTACATTGGTCCACTGAATTCGCAAAATTGTTCTTAGGAAAAACCTTTATACAGCTTTGAGATGGTTTTGTGCTTGTTTACAGACGGTCTACGCGCATAGCATTGTACTAATAAATTTCTGATATGATATAATAACGCATCCCATTTATCAGTAATATGATCTCATTTTTTTGAAATACTGTTTTGGCCTGGTTGATCCTACTTAATGACTTGCAAACCTCTACGTACCATCTATCAGCTCTATGTAACGTATTGGCAATGACGATATCACATACAGGTCTTATCGGAAATAACTATAATCATTTTTTCTTCTACTTCTGTCATTTGCCTGACAAGAATAGTCATCAGACGTTGATGATCCTATCGCTTTCTGTTATGAGGACTGTACAGGTTATGTCCTTATATCATTATAACCTAGTTGTATAATGGTTTTGATATATAATAGAAAGAGGACAGGTAATATCACCCAACCTAGTCTCACATCACCTTTTATTATATTTTATTTTTCTTATTTCATCGTTTACTTTTATTACAACTGCTTGTTTTCAATACTAGTTCTATATAATACTTTCTCATTTAAATCAAGATCTTCAAGAGTTTTGATTAATTCCTCAATGCAAAACATGTCAAATGCGCCCATGAGACCATACATACATCTTTACTTTTAGTGAACGTTACCTTTTGAATCTTAAAATGTTTCATGGCGTTTATTGTGATTTTTCTTTCTATAAATAGTAAGAGATAAAGGGAATGAAAAGGTGTGTGTGTGTGTTTGTGCCTAAGCCAGTACTCTCATAACACATATCAAGAATGGCACAAACAAGTATTGAATGATTAATGACATAGATGAGCTTACTGGAACAATTTTCCTGTCCATCTTTTGGCATTGTCTCTAATATTTCTGTTGTCGCTGTACAATTTAATGCAGGCAATTTCATCAGCACGACTTCAAACACAAAATTATTTGATAGGAGTAAAGTTCATAAGCTACAACATTCCTGATGGAACAACTGCTACAGGAGACTGCTGTGATGAACCTGGTAAAACAGCCGGTTCTTGTACACCTAACTTGTGCGATACTTCATTTGACATACGTGGAGCGAGGGGCTCTAACAAGTAAGTGATGTTGTAATGCTTTTCTACTTGTGTTTGTTTAAAGACGCCACATTTTTTACTGTAATGCATTGTTGAGACCAGCCCTATATTTTACCCTAAACAGCCACAAGCTGGAATTGCTATGGATACCAGGATTTTTGAGAAATAAGTGATGTCAGTACTATGAGTGATAGACTGAGCAGTAACAGTACAGTAAACATATTTGGATACCCCTTCGCTATGAAAACAATGAATGTATGTCTAGGTAAAAAGCAGCGGGTCCCAGTGGCGCAGAGGTACGGTTCTTGCCTCAGAAGCGAAAGGTACATGGTTCAATTCCCGGCAGCGTCGGTTATTTTTCTCCGTGAAAACCTATATGCCACTCCCCTGATCCTATTCCGGTAGGTGGGATCAAGAACCTAGACATATCGGAGACGGACGATAAACTCAGAGGTCCCGTGTGCACGTTGCGCACGTTAAAGAAACCTTGGCAGTTAAAAATCGATAAAAGTAGGCCGCAAGGCCGCTGTCCGGGCAAAATTAATTCCTACCACAAAACGATCACAGTGGGTTGACCACCTGCTTGGCTTAATATCTTGATCCAGAGAAATCCAGACTATTGTATCGTTTGATAATGTTATGATCTCCTCCAAGTTTGCAAAGTCTTACCTCTCAGTTTAATACATTGCAATTCACCAAGCTCTGGTGCTTTGACTTGTTCCCAATAGAGGTTAGCTAAATCGGTTGAAGCGCGAGGAGTCTTTCCCAACGACTTCTTACAACGTCAATTGTTTTTCCTTCTATTTTTTTTACTTTTTCAGTACATGGGATATCTTTCGAAACCAGAAGACACCACCAACTTATAACAACAACTCAGTCCATGTGGGGAAGAGAATTGGAAACGGCAACAACACATTTCCTAGTCTTATAGTCATGACAATAGACTATCAGAAAGTAATTAATCGTTGGCTGTCAAATACAATACGTTATTTAGGAGGCAAGGTGTCGATGTGGATTCGAGTCTCCCTTCGAGTTCCTTCCCTTGGCAAGACATTTTACTCAAAACTGCTTAACATAGTGGCACATGTTTACTATGGCGGAGGAGGTGACCACAAGGGTACCAGTAATTTGTTTATTGGCCTTCATTGATGTTCATTTATCTTGTTAACATTGATTGTAGCAAAGTCTTTTAAAAACATATTCAATCAATAAAATTGCTATACATTTAAGAGAGACAGCCTCTGTGTCTCGATTTAATCATGCTACACGTTTTAATCATTTTTAGGCTCAAATCAACTTCAGCATTACGGCTCGAGAAATGCCGGACATGAATACAACTGGTAAAGTGGTTGAAATAGCAACATTCGATTTTGTCGTTGACTGGACCGATCCAATGTTTACTAGAAAACCGCATTATAGACGCTTCGTCCTCAACGACACGCATATGCAGTAAGTACTTGCTAAGTTTGATTTGTTTCTTTCAATAGGCAATCGTGGTAACATCAAATAAAATAGTAAGGCCAGACAGGATTTTCAGTAATGCTGTCACAGACATTTAGAGGGACGAATTTCAAAAAACCTTTTGGAAAATCACAACTCGTGTCATAGGATGTGCGCTCATTTCAGGAAGAGGAAAACGTAGCAGACCAAATGGAAACACGGATGTAGTGGTTGTAGATTGATATTCGCGACTTGTTTTTTAATTACAAAAACTCAAAACTATCCCAAGTGAACCACATAATTATTTGAAGGATATCTTAAAAACCACATCAGTAGTGTGTGATACAAAGATTGTTTGTATTCAGTCTTGTCCTCACATCTATTGATTTTTCATTTTTTTCATCTATTTCATTTATTATTCTCAGAGATAGTAAAAGGTGACATTTTACTAGTAATCATGTGCCACCAGTAGAACTATTCAAATATAATACCTGCTCAAGTGTTACATGGATTTTCTTTTTTTTCTTATAACTTATATGTTGGAGATATCATCACCCATATGACGCTTTTATCATTACTCAATTGCTTTGTATACATATCTTAATCGTAATCAATTGAAGAGAGAAACACAACTACCTTCAAAGATAATCATCCCTTCTATGTGATCAAATTGAGTGTCCAGTCAATAAGCATCAGATAGATTCGTGACGGATTAAGCTCACTAGTTGAATGCAATCTTCCATCAGAGTCCAGACCAGATTATGGTATGTGTCTTGATCACTTCTTACTTCTTCCATGACAAAAAAAAAATGATCACATATCTATCAAAATATAAAATAAAATATATCCTGTTTTCTTTTAGACTGGTGATGGATATTGTCTCCATGTGCGGAAAATATCATTTTACCCACAATTGCTCAGTATACTGCAGACCGAATAAATTACAATACATTTGCCAGGATAATGGTACCAAAATCTGTCTTCCAGGTAGAAAACAATCTTTTGACAAAGTAAATTGTATTTTCCATTTTAGGTATCGTTAAATAACAAACCAAACTAGCTATATTTTGTTTAAATATTTCTCATTATTGTCTTGAATAGAATTCTGCAATCACAGCTTTACTAAAAATAATGTACTTTATATATCATGTCAGACGAGAGAGAAAAAAACACTTTCTAGACTACAACACGTTAGCAACTATATGATGCAATGACCTATGACCTCTTAATTACCCCTTCCATAAAATGGATATTATATTATAGTTATTTTTTTTTAGATGTCTATATCAGCATTAGTTTCTTATCCACTAAAAGTAACCATTGTGTAAAAATTGGGTATTGCATTCAAAACAATTAATCTAGATCTATGTTCATATAGCAAAACGGTGCAGAATCACAAAACATTGTAGAATCTAGATTTGAGCACAACACCTGTTTACTATCACTTCTTTACAGGATGGGATGGACCAAACTGTAATCAGCTGATTGATTACTGTCCAGGGAATAAATGTGAACATGGCAGCACATGCGTTCATATATTGCTGAACTACACGTGTGCATGTCTGCCCAACTTTACAGGTAGTGTATGTCAAAGCTCTTTTAGTTTTCAAAAGCATAACATGATTAGGTTAAAGTGGTGGGACAAGTAATACATTTTAACCAGTTATCTATTGTATCAAATCTGTCAAATCATGTTTGTAAGACTTGATTCTTTTCATGATTGTAGATGCTTCTTTGCATAATATTTGTTTGTCATGAAATAACGAATTTATACCTAATGCCATACTATAGGACATTATTGTGAGAAAATACCAAAAACGGCATCTACGGCGATGACAACTCCATCAACGACCACGTCAACAAAATCAACAAACCCTCCAATAACAGTCGCAACAGTTCTACCAAACACAATTGCAACAACTCGACCATTAAGGATTATAACAAATCCACCAATAACAATTGCAACTAATCCATCAACACGAACTATTGCAACAATTCCACCATTAAGAATTACAGCAATTACACCATTGAGAATTACAGCTAATCCATCAACAAAAATGACAAGGACCACGTCAACACAATCAACAAACCCTCCAATAACAATCGCAACAATTCTACCAAACACAATTGCAACTAATCCATCAACAAGAAATATTGCAACGATGCCATTATTGAGAATTACAACAATTACACCGTTGAGAATCACAACTAATCCATCAACAAGAATTGCAACAAATCCGCCAACAAAAATTGCAACAACTCAACCATTAAGTCCACCAATAACAATTGCAACTAATCCATCAACAAGAACTTCTGCAACAATGCCATTATTGAGAATTACAACAATTACACCATTGAGAATCACAACTAATCCATCAACAAGAATTGCAGCAAATCCGCCAACAAAAATTGCAACAAATCGAGCAACAAAACCTACTCCATCAACACAGTCGCTCCAGGCCACATCATCCACAATGGGCTCATCGACAACCAAGACGACACAAACATCAGTGACAGTAGATACAGTCGCAGGTACAGCGTCGTCAAATACTAGCAAGGTATGAATTATTGGTTTACACAATAACGACGGATATGTTTAGATATATCTGAAAATACACAGCAAGTATAATCCGCAATAGTATTGTTTGATATCATACAATGGTAAGTATATGTACATATTCCATGCTGTTTGCAATCCATTGACAGATTATGATATGTTTGGTGTTATTTGCACAAACCATTAGAATAGTTTGTGGTGATGGATTGATAGCCCATAATGAAGGAATTCAGCCTCGTAGAGCTGGCCTTACACTGTAATGGTAAAAGGGAACTGGATAAGAAAGAAGAATAACGGAATTCAGGAGGCGATGTAGCTAAGCGGCATGGTATCTGCCCCATAATCCGAACAACATGGGTTCGAATTCTACCTGCTGAGTTATTTTTTGCCATGCCCTAGCTCACGGGGCGCTGAATTGCGGCGACCCATCAATGGGGGATGAAAGAGAAGCCACGTGGTTTTACTGTTGTATGTCTATGATTATGTATTGTATTGCTATGTAATATGTCGAATGTAATGTGTTATGTATTTGGCAATGATTATGATGTCCACCATTATAGCATGCCAAATTCCCCGAAAGGGACGAATAAAGTTGACTTTACTTTAATGTAAACTAACAAGGGTGTTTAGGCAATCACGCAAGGCTCATGAACGTGTGGGGACTCTTTGTAGTCCAATAGGTACACAGTGTTTGATTGGTGCACAAACTAGAAAGCCAGAATTGTTTGTAGACATTGCAGGAGCACGGAGGAATTTCCAGGTTACAGGACCAAATGTAAAACAACTGTACTCCATTTATTCCTCTAGCCTGTTAGTTTACATGGAAAAGAGGACGATGATGTTTTTAGAGTTCTACTAGCAGTTGGAATAACTGGGGGCTTGCTGATTTTGATAGTGCTCCTAATCGTACTCTTCAGGAAAAAGAAAAGGTATATCATCATTTCATCATGATCATAATCATCATCATAATCTTAATCATCATCATCGTCATCTCCATCATTATCACCATCGTATCATCATCACCATCATCAAGAGTTAAACCACAAATAAACCCAGTATCCGTTGAAATAGTCCAAGTCAAGTCCCCAAACTCTACAACACTCTCATAACGTAAGTGTATCTAGTGTCTAACATATATTCTGCCGTGATCTGACAAAACGCCTTACAACACGGTTCCGAGAAAATCGTGTTTAAAGGTATAAGTTCAATTCTTTCAAAACTAGACATTTCGTGACAGTTTTATGACTACAAATGATTTCAATTATTGTTTTTCTGATTGTGTGTAAAATATTATTTACAAACTTTCATTAGTAATGAAGATACTACTGTGTAAGGTCTTTTGTCAGATCATAACGTTGTAAATATGGCACTCATGAACTGACAAAACACCTTAGAAAAAGTAAGGCATTGAATCCACTGCTCATGAACTGACAAAACGCATCGCAACGCCTCAGTGTGCAAACAATCCACGTACTCACTCGGTCAGTGACTGGCAAAACCATACATAACACAATATCCATACATTTGTGGTAGAAATCATAAAGGTACTGGAAAACGAACGATTAATTGAGAAATCAAAACAGGCTTAGTAATCAAACAATAGTATTAAGACATAACTTGATGCAAAGAAATAGCAAACGATGTATATTTGACAACATAAAATGTTAAATCGAAAATATATTATTGCTATTAATTTGATGAAAAGAAGAAATAGTATGTCAGTGTTTCATATTCACTCTGGTAAGTGTAAGAAGAGTAAAAAATGAAACAAATAGAGGTCAAAATTCATGCAATCTTAATACATAGGTTAAGGCAATATCGACACCAGTTTTGTATATTTTGATAGCAATGTAGCCTTGTTTGAAGAAAAAAATACGCATCACAAAGTGTTGGCATTAACAACAAGCAATTCATTAATAACTCTCTGTTTGAGTGAGGTCTGACTGGCATATTTTTTCCAGAATGAAGCTTTTGAATCAGGCATCAGTGAGAATAGAGCACTAATGATCCCAGTTGTTTTCCACTCTGGGATGCCTCGAGGAGCGGATTTGTATTTGGGCTGGTCAGTGATGTCATCAATCTCTTTCTGCGTCTTTTTTATTAAGAAATCTACTTCTTGAAAATGTTCTTCGTGTCGTTGCTTCAATAAAGGTCAATGTTATCACCATCATCATGGGGTTGAATAACTTTTCTTTTAAAAAGTGAAACATTCGACTTGTAACATATGATGAACAGCTTCCAACTGATCATAAATAATAATAATAAACAATTATTTATATAGCGCCGGTATTCATCCGTGATGCTCAGAGGCGCTTGACATAGTTCATGTTCTAAAACATTCACATTCTAGAAGTACAATTATGACAAAGGGGATTATCTACAACTGAAAGAAACTGGGAAGTATTTTTCAAAGGGTTACAGTAAATCTAAAATACCATACCTTCTTAATATTCCATATAAACAATCAGCGAAGATGGTTGGCTGTCAAAACTCGACATTTCAATACCATTTTTGTTGTTTTGAAACATAAATTCTTTCATTTTCATGTTTTTGTTTAATTGATAAACACGACAGTGATCCTAAAAAATATTTGAGTACAAGTCTATAGGAACTTATCCTCGAGGGAGACCTAGAAAAATGTGGACATATGTCGTAATATGTAGGAGTGGAGGACGTTTATTCATCATAGACAAACCTGACACCGAAAAGTATAACAGGGATTGATAAAGAAAGAAATAATAATAATAGTGATGATAATAATGATAATAATAATTATTATTATTATCATCATCAACATCATCGACTCTTAAAACGCTGAGATTAACATCACAAATGTCAATGGGCCAACTAACTGTTTAATAAGCCCCTTGAACAGTTCTTTGAAGTCGAAGATATTGAATAACAGAATCATTCAACAGAAAATGTGGTAGCCGGGATTCTTGCTGGTTTTCCCCGGATCAAAAGCATCTTTGATCGAACCGAGCATCAAAAGTTTCGTAATATCATGATCTTCTTGACAGTGAAGAGAGGTCAGGAGTAATTGAGATCGGAACGGTCAATGGAGCAGCGCGGGGCTCATGTGTTGTTTGAAATATTTACTGTATTTGCTCTATATACTCAGTCAAAACTATTTTTAGAATATTTCTGATAATAACACTTGATAATAATACATATAAAGGTTAATGTGTTAAAGTCTTGGTCAACGGTCCCACCATACAAGAGTATTTCGATGACCAGTCCATTCATCTCATTTCGTTTTTTCTTCTTTTCGGTCTGCCAAAAATAGGCGTTTGACAGTTGTTTTGTCAGATTACGACGAGGCCAGTCATCAATCGAAGTCGCTTTGTGGGGCACTGTAAGGCGTTTTGTAAGATTACGACGGGACCAGTCAAGAGATAGATTTTTTGTAAGGTGTTAGTAATGTGTTTTGTCAGTAACTCGCTGACTTGTAAGGCGTTTTCAAAAACTTTAAAAGGCTCTAATTCAAATATGGTGATAGATATGGGTATGAAATTAATATCAAAGATAGGTGAGACTGAGCTGAAGAATAAAAAAAAATCCGCGCTAAAATCGAGTAAGGCGTTTTGTCAGTTCACGTTAGTATTGTTTTCTCATTCTATCACGCATGTAACAGTATTAGTCAGGTTACGTTTCGTTCCTTATGAGCCAGTGTTGCTTAAGTCGATCTTTCAAGATGTTACAAGATAGCCAAATAGAAACCAAAAATTACCCCAGATTTCTTCGTGATTTTTCCAACATAAAGACATAATTTTATAAGTTGATATCATTAAGTTACGTTTGTTTTATGACTGCATATCGTTTGTTACATTTGAAAATATACTTTGGTAAATATCTTTGTTATGAGTTATCAGAATCAATCTTGCTCGCTTTACAGCGCATGTTACACGATTTTGATTCTCCTCTTTTGAAATGATATGTTGCTCGCTTCAAACCTCTAAGGTAGCCTATCATGTTACCCGTGTTTTGTGGCCTTTAACGATATTATATTCCCAACTCACGTATCTCATGATGCGCGATTCAAGACTACAATGGAATAAAGTAATGAGGGAAAAAATTATTGAACGATTTAAAATAATAATTTACGCAAGACCCTCAAGAATGATGGATTATAAGAAGACCTTTCCAACGATGTAAAAGAAAACACATTATTTGCGCCAAAATCATGATGCGCAAAAC
Source organism: Tritonia tetraquetra (assembly GCA_030265355.1). NCBI lineage: Eukaryota > Metazoa > Mollusca > Gastropoda > Nudibranchia > Tritoniidae > Tritonia > Tritonia tetraquetra. The sequence goes on from JARBEQ010162888.1 coordinate 9,775, forward strand.
CGGCTCTCAAGGAACTATTTTTATCTTTTCAATGATAATATGTTCTGTACTTATCTTGAGCTTTTCAGAGGCTCTAAGAATGTTTATGATTGTTTAATTATTCTTAAAAGTTTTATTACAACCGCACAATACACACCACTGCAGAGAACGAAATAAATTGTTTATTCTAAACACGTTATGGTGTGGTTTCTACATCTCAATTTATCTTTGCCTATGATATTTTTAGACCACCGCAATCAGTACCAGTTTGATTTTCTTCGACAAGACTGTTTCAGGGATAGAAATTTAATGAGTTCAAAAATAATATATTCTCATAAATTGAACTTCTTTACGTATCATTTTTATCTATGATATATTAGGTTACAAGACACATGAAACTGTGCAAAGCTCATCGAAGAAAATATATTAAATGGTTTATAAACAGATTAACAATAGATGAGGTACGCTGGAGGGCAGAAGTAATTCAATGTTGAATTGATGAAGTTAGAAATCCAATTTTATTCGATGCCAATTTCACGACAAGTTCTAATATTTCCAGATCGTATCACTCATCAATGGATTCCGTGACCCAGGATCAGGAGCCAATATTTTACCAACGGCCACCGGTTGCCACGACTACCGTTTGAATATAAAGTGATCAACTATTTCGAAGAGAAACAGTGTCTCTTTCACATGTATCCTTAATCATTTCTGAAAACAACGCTAACTAAGTTTTGTTTTTAATGTAACAAAATATGACAATTATCATTGTAGACGAAATATGTCTGTTACTGATAATGATAAAAAGGAAAGTTGGCATTATACATCAGGATGTATAAAGAAAACCCCCAAAACCCAATGAATAAACCCTAGTGTTTCACAAATTTTTGTTTTGTTTTGTTTTGTTATGTTATTCGTAGCGCATGTTACCGATGAGCAGTGATGCGCCCAGCTTCATGTCCAGTATTGCAGAACACAGAGCTAGAAAACGTTGGACGTAGAAGAGGCAAGCAGGTGATCAGCCCACTGTACCCGTACCTTGGGTGGCATAACGAGCATCATTGTAGTTCACACAAAACCAAACTAATTTATTTGCGAAGTGCTAGTATCCCAAACACATGATATCGTATTAGTTAGGTAGCTATCGTGTTTTATTAAAATGTGACAAACTAGTAAAATGGAATCACGAAGAAATAAGCTTTTGTGGTAGAAATCTTCTCAAAACTATTCCTATATCAAAATAGTGTCTTTCTTTTAAAAGAAAAGAAAAAAAATTGTTTCCTTACAAGAAAGGCTCCTAGAACATCTACAACCAGTAAAATGAAAAAGGATAACATCGCTTATAAATCATGGGGAAGTACCGACATAATTTTATCCAAATATGTTTGTAAAGATTCAGATCAATAAATTGCCTCTTTTAAAATTAGATCTCAAATCACAAAAATGTTTTGAAGTATTCTCTATTGTTTTCATTTTGGATAAAAAAACATATTTTTGTTGACTTTTCTATAAATATTTGTAATTCAACCCCTTGCATACATGTTATGAATATCTATTCGTATATACGTCCTTATATTAATTTGATTTTATGGCGTTTTCTGTTATTGTGCATAACGTATCAACGTTGATTTTTTTTACACTTTTTAATGAAGAAATGTCATTTTGATTTTATTCAATTTTTCTTTTGAGATGAAAATAAAGTGTCATTTTGTTATCATGGAAACTACGGTTATTGTTCTTTTTCTTCTTCTTCTTTTCGTTTCTTCCATTCCACCTTTGGTGTGTTATCGCAAGTTTTACAGTTTATTCGCTAACAACTACAGATTAAGTGTTTGTGTTGTGCTCTTGACATCTTCCACACTTATCAAATTCAACCAAATGTTCTGGCAATTTATTCCACAGGCGGATTTTGGACGGAAATGACGATTGTTGATGAGTCTGAAGTTTTTACTTTGGTATTTGAAGTCGTTGGCAATGACCTCTTGTTTTGTAAGCTGTATTACTGGGCTTCAAGTGACTCTATGAATTGTTTTGATATTTTGAAAAGCATAGTTGTTTTTCCTGCTTCCTACGTTGTGTTCAAGTGTTGGCCACAGAAGGTTTTCTAACATTTGTGTCACACTGCTGGTTGTTCTATAGTCACATACTACGGCCCGTGCTGCCTTCCTCTGAACTGTCTCCAACTGCTTTATGTTCTTATCAGTTACGGGGTCCCAGACAACACAGACATAGTCTAGTATAGGTCTGACAAGTGTGGTGTAGCATTTTGACTTGATGGTAGTTGGACAGTTACTTCGTAGAAGGGCGGTGATGTTGTTTGCTTTCTTACTTATGCTGTCAATGTGATGGTTCCATGACTGCTTCTTGTTGATGTTGAGGCGAATGTTACGTTATTATCATTACCAATATCATTGTCGTTAACAAACATAAATATTGAAACACTTTTAGACCCCCACCCATAATAATTATAATACAGATAATAATGATAATGATGATGCTAATAACGATAATGATATAAATCATTTAAATAAGATAGATAATCATGATAATCATTTTTTTAAAGTTCTAAAGTTTGAAACTTAACGCCTCTGTCAGCATATACAGTTCGTATCAAAGGCGGTTCTACAGAACTTGTGAATATCTGAAAGGTCCAGAAAAGACAATCCCGCGTCCAAAGTCAAGTGACTAAACCATAAACTATGAATGCCCCCAATAATAATGATAATGATAATATGGATCATACAATAATGAGACTATTGATGGTAATAATGATAAGATATTATTATTATTATCATTATTTTGATTATTATCAACATTATTTATTTGCATTTCCTTGGGCAATAAAAATTTACCCAGATTGCCTCACTCGACCCTGATGTGGAAATACGTAGATGCTAATCAATAACACATAATGTTCTTCACCACTACCTTTGATATTGCTGTTGTTGTTTTGTTGTTGTTTTGTTGTTGTTTTGTTGTTGTTATCGGTGCTGTTGTTGTTGTTTTATTTTGTTTTTTTATTTGTTTTGTTTGTTCTGTTTTTCGTCGGTGGATATCAATGCACTCAATCCGATGCTCCAAATATTTACAATGCACGAACATACATTATTATTCATTTTTCTTCTTCTCCTTTTTCTTCTTCTTCTTCACCTCCTCCTCCTCCTCCTTTCTTTCTCTCTCTCCCTCCCTCCCTCCCTCTCTCTCTCTGTCTCTCATTGAGATTTAAGACAATCGAGAATGCGTTCATGACCTCCTACCCACCACCTATGTCA
>JARBEQ010162998.1:0-15924 GCA_030265355.1 Tritonia tetraquetra
GTTTGAAGCCGTATGGCGGGCGCTGAAATGACCTTTCTGTGTCGACAGAGCCCTAAAACAGCAACAAACAAACAAACAAAGAGTTGTGGACACTGGGCTGATCACCCAGTTGTCTTAAACTCTGATCCAATGAGTTTCAGGCTCTGTATTCAGTCGTTTTTGTTGGTCGGGATGCCTGCATTTATGACAGGTGTCTTGTGTGCCTTTCGTGGTTGAATATAGGGCTGGCCCCAACACTGCTATGCGGTATTAATGAGGCTCGATCATACAAACAGATGATAATAGTACAATACGATAATGATGATGATATCGTGATCCTCCCAAAGTGTCAAATTCTCCCAGTTCTTATATAGCTGAGGGGTGACCACAAAGGCTACATTGATTTGTTTATTGGCCTTGCTTATGATTAGTACTGCTCAGTGTGATGCTCAATTTATTGATAAAGAGTTGTGGATACAGTGGGCTGATCACCTGCTTGTCTGAAATTCTTTGATCCACAGAAATTCCCAACTCTGTGTTCAGTCGTGCTTGGTGGTCGGGGGTGCCTGCATTTATGTCGGGTATCTTGTATGCCTTTTATGGCTGAAAATGGAGTTGGCCCCAATACTGCGTTGCGGTATTAATTGGGTTTGATCAAAAATTAAAAACAAAAACAAAAAAAAACCAAGCAATAATATGATGATGATCTTGATGATGATAATGACGACGACGCTGATGAAGATGAACAGTACGATGGAGAAGCGTTGTTGACGACACATACTCTGATCAGAGCGACGGGCATAAGTAGCCTCGGGAAAGGTAAGTATATGTAGTATGCAGATCTTTTGCATTATGTTCTCCTTGTAATAAGTAATAGGCTGTTAATATTACCGGTAGCTATCTCGAACAGTGTCTCTTTTTGTTGTATGTAACAAGCCTATTCTGGTTGCGTTTTTTTTTTTAAATAGTCTTGTAATGTTTTATTTGTTGACCTAGTAACTGGTTTGTTCGTGTACTAGCTATGTGTGTGTGTGTTCTTGACTTGATGTGTAGATCGTTAGGTATGAGTAGTGTCCCCTTATTCACAGAATAGAACTGAAGTTAGTGGAGGTAAAAAAATGAACAGGATGTAAGCAAGAGGCGTTTGTAAATCAACTATCAACACAACACTGTCACTACTGGCCATTTCAGAAATAAATGTAAATAGCTGACCATGGAACAAGACGAGAAACAAGAAAGTGAAACCAATAACTCACCAACACAACCAGCCCCTTCCTCACCCCAACAAGAGCCAAATCTCTTAGACGCAACAACTTCATCTCAAAATGATGAAAAAATCAAAGCTGCCACCAAAAGTAAGATCATGTTTAGTGTTAGCTGTAGTCTAGGTTTAGATAGAGAGATAGCTAAGACTTGGCTGTGACTAATAGTTTATAATAGAGATACCTTAGAGATCTATAGTGTAGTAATAGTATCTGGCTTGCCCCAAACTGTCAAAATCTTTCTATGTATCACTGCACAGTGTGTAGATCAGTAATATAAAATAATACATGATTCGATAGACGTATAAAAGTCAAGTTCCAACTTTTACTCTCACTATGAACACTTTGTCCTGGATAATATTAATATAGATTAAAATCTATCATACAAGTCTTTTAGATCATTACAGGCAAGTCCAAAGACTTAATGTGGATGAAAGCTCTTCTCTCTTTAAATAAGGAATAATGTTATGTTCTGTATTCAATGTTTTCATTGTCATTTCATTTGATTTTGCTTGTTTGTTTATTTTATTCAAACTATAGTTGACATTCTTTTGAAGCCAGCGGGCGATGCTCCAATCATGAAAAAGAAAAAATGGACCGTCAATAGAGATAAAAAGGTTTGTTGGGTCTCAAACTTTATCAAGAAGTGCATCAAAAGTGAGCCAACAGATTCCTTGGTAAGATTTCTTTTGGTTTTTCAATTGTGTTGTAATTAACTGTTGACATGATTTTAGTTGGTTTTATATCTATAGCTTAAGTCTCCTTGAGAAATTACCAAGTCAATAGAGCTATTAAAGAGTGGCAAAGCAGCAGGAGGAAATTTTGAAGCATGGAGCCCTTGTACCACACACCAAACTGCACAAACTATTAGATGCTGCTTGGAGCAGAGGAAGCTTCCACAGGACTCCCATGATGCTATCATCATCACCCCTTTAAAAACAAGGGTGTAAAGTCAGATTCCTCAAACTACTGACAGATAACGATGCTATTCATCGCAGGTAAAATCCTTGCCAGAGTGCTCCTCAATAGACTTGTACCTGCTATTGCTGAGGACAACAATGCGGATTCCTAGCCAACAGGGACACAACGGATATGCTGTTTGTCTGCAGACAGCTTTAGGAAAAGTGCCGGGAATAAAATAAGGCACTCTACATCACCTTTGTTGACTTGACCAAAGCATTTGATACTGTCAGTAGAAAAGGACTTTGACAAATCATGGCATGACTAGGATGCCAACTTAAGTTCACAAACATGGTTATTCAGCTCCAAGGAGATCAGCAAGGGCAAATCAGACATAACAACAAACTTTCTGATTCCTACCCAATCTCCAACAGAGTGAAGCAGGGCTGTGTTCTTGCCCCAACCCCCCTTCAGCATCTTATTCAGCATCATGCTCAAGCAAATTACAAAAGACCTGCATGATAAGGATGGTGTCTACATAAGATATTGCCTGGATGGTAGCCTATTCAACCTCAGATGCCTGCTCCCACACTAAAACAATGCAACTGATCCGTGAACTTCTTTTTTTAGACGAAGCAGCACTGTGTGACCTAGTGAAGCAGCTCTGCAGCGCATTACTTCTTTTTTTGCAGAAATTCCAAGTTTGTTTGAAGAACCCTACCATCCCCCTTCGTCAAAATTGGTGATGCAGAACTAAAGTCAGTTCAACAATCTCTTCAGATGTCAAAATAGACAAAGACATGATAGACAACTGGCTGGCAAAAGTAAATGCTGCCTTTGGCAGACTACAATCATGTGTGTTGAACAATAAATAGCTTTAAAAATTCACCAAGATCATTGTATGGCTCCGAATAACATTTGCTATTTTGAACATATTACTGATCAACTACATTGCCCTCTGCATTTCTATCTGGGCTTGGGACCACCATTGGCCGCATTACAATGTTTTTTTGTTTTGTTTTGTTTTTCTCATTTTATTATTATTATGGCATTGCTTGCCTATTTTCCAAGATATTGTGTTAACACCAGGTCTCTTACGAACGCTCTAGTGACAATCTTTTTCTATTTTAAGTTGTTTTTGTGTTATAATATTTTCTGATATCAGTCACATCTCATTAAAAAAAATTCACTAGAACCAGAAAAAATGTATTTTTTTCCAACCAAAGTCACTATTTACTATAACCGATTTCACGATTTGATTTTATTGAAATAACAGTAAGGTATGGCCACAGTGCTAGGCTTTTTTCAAAGCATACAGTGTAGATGTTAGAAGTTATCAATGATTCTTTGGGATGGAGATATTTTTCTCTCTTTTTTTGTTATTCATGTCAAAAAAGAGAAGTGTTTGCATTTGTTTCATATTCCATTGTTCAGAATATTGTGTAAAAAACATCATATTCTAATTTCAGTTTTTGTATGTGAATCAGTCGTTTGCCCCCTCCCCTGACACAGACATTGGATCAATATTTGATGTGAGTAGAATCATTTTATATCCATTAGAGAATTTACTTTACATGCTGAGCCCCTAAATCAGAGGTTTTGTAATCAACATTATATACAATGGAAATATTTGAATTGGATTGAACAGAACCTGCCTTTGCCTTCCTCTAAAGTGAAAAAAGTATTTGTTATTTTAACATTTCAATGTTCTTATTTGATATAATAAGGTACAGTAGCTGTACAACTATCAATAACACAGAAAATAAAGACAACAACTGATTCATATGAATTTTAAACACAGACTGGCTTTATTATAAGAATGGTGATGGGGAAGGCCATGAGTAATCAACAGTTACACTTAAGTATCGGATACCTTGAGTAGAAGACTTATTGAGGGGTGTGTAGATTAAAGTGTGCTACTAACTTGTCATTAGGTTAGGTGACCGAGTGGTCTAGACAGGAGACTTCCTAGGCAAGATACCTATTCTCAAATGAGATTTGGGAAATATTCTGAGACAGACCAGCATCCTATCCAGAAAAGTGACAAATTGTCACTTGTCCACTTCATGCTACCGAAACCGGGTTAAGGCTCTTCAGGACAAACTACTTCTTATTATGCAACTAGAAACCAACATCAGAAAACATCTGGGAGTCGTGGCCCAACCCCCTTCGGGTGTGAGAAGTTAAGGACCATGGGAAGGGATTCTTTTCGGAAGACTTTCTGCTTTTGCTCTTCTGAAGAGTTTCTTGCCACAAAATGACTGTACTCTTTACTTGCTATACAAAGAACAGATGAAAGCAATTTTACCCATTACCTATCTCTAGATCGGTTACCAGATTGAATTTTTCTCTCTAATCATTGTGATAAAGATACCCTGTTCGGTGGGAAAGTAGGTGAAATCATGGATGAAGACGGTCTTCCCTATTTTTCTTTCTTCTTCCCTATTTTCATTTTTACAAATCGTTAGCAGACAAACCAATGATTTTCTCAAAGACTGTTAAATGTGTTTTGTTGAGATTTTGCATGAAATCATAGATTTTTAGTGACGTTCAAGGATTATAATTTAGAAACACATGTAGTTCTTTCACAGCTGCAAATTCCTTTGATCTTTTTTGCAATGTCTATTAATGTGACCTTAAACATTAGATGATTTACAGTAACGACGCTTGATGCTACTAAGGCAGGGACCCTACTGACAAAAAAAGCAGGGGTTAAGTCATTGTTGCCAGTCACCTCTTTGCTTTTGTTATCTCATTTCATTATAACTTAGACCTGCTTAAGTGTTGAATGTCACAAGCTTGAAAACAGCTCACCTCCTGTGTGTGAAAAACACACGATAATGGCCTAGTTTTCTATATTACTGTACAACTTTGAACTTTTGGAACTAGGCTCTCTGTAATAGTTTAAATAAGCAAAATCGTTCATGAGCAAAAAGTATTTTTGTTATGTCGTTATCAGTCAAAATTTAAATGCCAAGTTTCATTAAAATGTAAAAGATCGTTATTGAAATTTTTGTGTCCACGAATTTGTGAATGGACTATGGTACTCATTCCAATATTGTTAAATGGTTCGTATTTTTTCATCCACAGTGTTTTGAAAGTGATGGTAAATTAGTTTTACATTACTGTCGAACACAAGCATGGGGTTAATGATGACTTGGGCAACAAGAGGATCCAGGAATATTATCACAGGAATGCTTATATTGACTCGAATGTAAATAATAACTTTTTTAAGATTGACTACTTTTGGGAGAGCAAGACATGTATCAAGTGTAATGACTGGCTGGCTGTGAAATGAATGAAAGGTATTTTGTGTCTTTTGTACTGTAATTTTTATGTTCTCAAACAGAACAAATGAAAAATGCATAATTTTGCTTTTTAACTCTCTTTTCTCATATGAAGAAAGTCCATTCTTTGCTGTTACAGTCTTTGCAGTTGACTGATATGAAATGATCATTTAACAATCGAATGAATTCCTGACCAAGAATGATAGAGAACTATGCCCTGCTCAAACCAACACGAGAAGTTGGTCATGATCAAACTAAGAGAAGCAGTAAAATTTTGATTGAGAAAGTATAAACAGGAAGTGATTACAAGCACTCGAGAAATTGTTTGAGCAGGTACCAGCCCAAATATTACGTTCCAGAACACTTTATTCCAAACTAGCGTATTCCAAAAGGATATGTTTCCTGGAATGTTTCTTATCAAATTGATCAGGTTCAAACCAAAATTTCACTATGGTTTAAACAGAAAATACCCCTTAGTCTGAAATAAAGTTAAATCCCTGACAGCCCTTTTTTCGGATTAAACTTGACTTGGCTTAATACAACTCATACGCTGTCACACATACATACACGCAAAACCACATATGTACATTGTAATAGGATAATGATATCATAGTACCCCACTGTACTTTAAAGATACAGATGAGATGCTCTACCGTCTCTGTTGTCGTTCACTGGTGTGAGTTTGATCCTGACTGTTGATATACCACTTTTCTTCTTCTATGGCTATTTTTCTGGCACTTTCACATTTTCCATCCTTGCTTGATACTATTTATCATCATTACTAGTGCCTGCATCCCTTTAATTTCATTTATCTGACACCGAAAGGTATAACGGGAATTGATAAAGAAAGAAAGAAAGTTGATGATCTTATGAATGCCTCTGTCTGGACATGAGAGGTGATGTTTACCACCCAGTATCACAGAGCTGTATCAGAATCTGAAATGTCTATGGGTCATTTTGCTGTGAAAACTTATCTCTAAACACTGGAACTGTACTATTTTATATGATCTAAATCTCTTTGCTGGAGTAGAGTTTGACAGAGATTCTTCACACCCTAGTAAAAAAGAAATGTGACAAATTTACTGAATACACATTTGTGATTGTCGGTATGAAAACCCCTCGGCACCCGGCCCACAACAGGAGATACAATTCTATCCATGATCACACAATTTTAAGACTAGTTTGTTTGAGATGCCCTTGGGTGTTGGAGACAACCGTGTTGCTAAAAAAAGAAAATAGAAAAATTTATGCCGACAATAAAGAAGTGTTTGAGATTTCCATGATTTTAAGATTTGTGTGTTCGAGATTTATGTGCTCCACTGTATGTATGTAATGTTATTTTGTATAAGTTGTTTCTTAGATGATGATAATGAAAATAGATTGTTTCAGTGTTTTGTTATATCAGATTGTAATGTATGTTGTAAATACAATTGTGAATAACCTTGTAAATGTCTCTTGAATTGTATTGATGCCTGGCAATTAAATATCTGCATTTGAATATTGTATGGTTTTCTTCCATTTGATTGTTTTCTGGTTTCTTTCCTCACCTTACCTTATTTTTTTACATCTGGTGTACTCTCTTTCTGTAGAAATGAAAATTTAGCTCCTTCCTATTCCCACACATTATTAGCCTCTAATGTCTACTGGAGACCTTATTAGTTTTTGATAGACGGGTAAAAAAATGTATAAACTTCCAAATGGGACAAGGCACAGGGACGTCAGTTTTGTTTAATTTTTACCTCGCTTGGCGACAGGTCTTAATCGAATTGTTTGAGACTTCTCTACCCAATTTTCATGTCATATGTTCTGTGTTCTTTGTCTGTTAGCTGAGGAAGGGCGTTGTTTCCTGAAACGTTCTACATCCCTGTGCTTTGTCCTATTTGGAACTATATATGTTTCCTAACCCCTCTTATTCATTAATTTTAACTTCGAGCAGCCCCTATTTCCTTGTTAACCCCCGGTTTTGTGAGCTTATAGGCTCTAAAGGGGTTACGCACCGGTTTCATGAGCTTATAGGATCTTAAGGAGTTAAGTACCGGTTTCATGGCTTATAGGCTATTTAAGAGCTACTTCAGAGCATTGAAAACTGTATTAACCATTTCTTTTCTAGTAGGATATACGACGTCATGATATACACTTCTAGTGTGATGCTCAATGTACCACGTGAGTCATGGTTTATATTGATTTATTACAAGAAATGAGTGAAAATTTGCGGAAATAAAAAGTTGCAGACGATGCAGTGTCCATTTGCCTATTAGTTCCATTTTGTCTATAGGTGGTAACTTAGCTTTATCTTTATAAATTGATGTTTTTCAACATGATCCTCCTGATTTTGTAGGTAGTAAGAACAATTTCTATTATGGTAGGCACAGCCAGAACCAAAGATAGATCCAGTGGGTGGAGTCATAAGAACATTCAAACAATACAGTAGTCTCACTCCTAAGTTCGGAGCGCCTCTCTTGATTTGACAGGCAGGCATGATGGGGAAATTTAACAAATGTACTCATATGAAAATGTGTAAATGGGGTCGGTGACATATACAAAACTCTTTGATGACCGAGTCAACTCACTGATCACTTCACAAGAGTAAAGGAGACAGTTGAATTGGTCTGAGACCTTTGTCGCTGGTCAATCATAGTGACTGCTTACATAGGGGCGTGGTCTAATCTGGTTTTATGACAGCTTTGTTGAGAAAAATCATACCTATGTTTGTGTGGAGATATCATTGTTTACTCCCATGATGTTCTAAAACCCCTGTCACTGTCACACACTTCTGAAACTGGAGATATCAGATTCAGAAAACATTGTTCTTCACCTCTCTTGATGTTCTAAAACCCCTGTCAAACACCTATGAAACTGGAGATATAGTAATCTCCTGTTATAAGAACGCAGGCTATAAGCACGATCCAGTTATAAGCATGCTGTTTACGTGAAATATAATTTTTACTATGAAAATTTACCCCTTTACAAACATGCTCACCTGACTGCACTCCATTTGTAAGCACGTTTTAGGGTGCGTGAATTGAAAAAAAATCATTATTTTTTCTGCTACAGAACACACGTATCTAAGACAAACCCTGGTAGTGGTAGCAAAGACCTGAAAATGTCAAATTTTAAAAAGGGATTATTTGCCAAACGGGATAAACTCAAACAGAAAGAAATATTAAAATGTAAGAAAAACTACTAGTTTTTCTTCCGGAAACATACTTGGAGAGGTATGAAATAAATGTCAACTTTACACAAACAAGGCTGTCCCACCACTGGACTTGAAAATTTCTACTCTCGTTTTGCTAGTTTGGACTATGGGGAAAAGATAGCTTTCAGCACGGCATGTACTTAAGGAACGGATGAATGAAGACAGTGAGATTGTGATCAATAATAATCAAACAAAGAATGTATTTCTGAGAGTGAATGAAAGAAAAGCGTGTGGACCAGTTAAGGAGAAATTGTTGAAAGTGTGCACTGAACAATTATGCAGCATCTATACTCATATTTTTAACATGTCTCTATCGTCCACTACTATTCCTAACCTATGAAAAAGTTGAAAAATAATCCCTGGCCCCCAAAAAGTCAAAATAAATTCAATGACCCACAGATCTAACATCTATCATAATGAAATTTTTGAAAAACGTATTCTTGCCCAACTGAATGTCCAACTCAGACCCTTATTAGACCCATATCAGTTTGCTTACCAAGCTAAACGTGTAGTGGTTAGAATGCAATTCTTACTTTCACAAACAATATCTATAAACACGTGGACAACCCAAAACATTATTGAAGAGTTCTTTTTGTCGATTTCTCTTCTGCTTTTAATACTATCCAACCACACTTGGTGATTGACAAACTTTTGAGCAAACACATAGCACTTGATTTTTTTAACAGACAGGACACAATATGTTAAGCTGGGTGGAAATAAATCTAACATTATTATTACCAACACTGGAGTTCCTCGAGGTTGCGTTATCCCCCCTGTCTTATTTACCATTTACACAAATGACTACAGAGGAGCTCTGACCACAACAATGTACCTATATTGAAATCCACTGATGATGCAACTCTTCAGGGCCTAATATTGACTGAAAATGAGTCATCCCATAAATCCGAAATAGATGCTTTTGTTTCTTGGTGTGATAATAATTTTCTTTAGTTTTACTTACGTTTAAATGAAGACAATTATTATCACACCAAGAAACAAAATCATCTATTTCGGATTTATAGGATGACTCATTTTCAGTCAATATTAGGCCCTGAAGATTTTAGAAGGGTAAAAAATGAAATTAGGGGGTCCTAGTGGCGCAGAGGTATGGTTCTCGCCTCTGAAGCGAAAGGTACCGCATTCGATTCCCGGCAGCGACAGGTATTTTTCTCCTTGAAGCTTGGTGAAAACATATATGCCACTACCCTGATCCTATTCATTTAAATGGGATCAAGAATGTAGTCCTATCGGACGATAAACTCGGAGGTCCCGTGTGTACGTTTCGCACGTTGAAGAACCCTTGGCAGTTAAAAATCGATAAAAGTAGGCCACAAGGCCGCTGTCCGGGCAAAATGAATTCCTACCACATAGGTCACAGTGGGTTGATCACCTGCTTGGCTTAATACCTTAATCAACAGAAATCCAGCCTTGTAGTGCTGGCCCTACTCTAATGGTAAAAGGAAATTGGATAAGAAAGAAAGATGTTCTAAAACCGCTTCCTATCGCACACCTCTGAAACTGAAGATATTATTGTTTATCTCCCTTGAAGTTCTAAAACCCCTTAAACTGGAGGTGTGGGGTTTAAATCCTATTTAGATATTTTTTTCCCCTGGACTTTTCAAAGCTCTGTTATAAAGATTCACATACATAGATTGTTGTACAGTGGAACTTGAATACAACTGCCTCAGACACATTGGGAGCTCGCCTTCTTTTTCTCCATATAAAGTATATTAAATACGCTGGGTTAGAACGGGATCACATTTCATCCAACTCAGCTATAATGAGACAATATCAAGCTTGATCCACTCATAAACCACACTTTTATTGATTTATTTCTCAATGCACACCAACTGAAACTAGAGTCAACTACTTCTGTGCACCAGATTGCACAGAGTAGGGTCGGAGGATGGCCAAGGCATAGGTAGTGCCCTGATCGTAAAACACAGCCCATTTTACTCTCACTGATCAGTGATTACATCCCTTGGTGTATAGAATGTTTACAACAGGATTCTAGCCATGGTCCCATCGATCCTGTTGTATCCAAATTCCACTGTATAGCCTGTGTGATATGACATTACTCTTTTGAAGAGTATAAAACAAACAACTTTAGAAATTTTACATCATCCTTTTTGTTACTTGAAAATAATAATGCGGTAAGTCCACAATGATATTGAGTAGTGAAGAGGTCGGGATTCAAATCCTGCAGAATTTTTTCTCTGAATCATTCAGTGTCTTCAAAACTGGCTAGTAGATTTACATGGAATCTTCCAAGTTCTGTTGAAATACCCCTTTTGTGCTGAAGAGGGTGTCAAACTAATAATTTTAGATTTAAACGATTATTTGAAGGGAATGTCTGAACAGTTCCATCACCATAATGGGCCAATACCAGAGGTGTGTGTGGTGATAGTCCCACCAAAGTGGTAGTCTGATCAGAGTCACTACCTCCATTGTCAAGTCATCTCTTCTAATGTTGGTCCCTAAACATGGTTTTACTTGCGTGAAGCAGACAAATAACATTTTTTTACATTCTGGATAGGATGCAATTACTTCTCCAACCCTCAATTGAGGCAATCAGACAGAGTGACGTTTCTTGTCTATGAAAACAACAAAGTCCATGGAGCAGGACTCAAACCTACAACCTTTGCCATCAAGGCCTCCTGCTTTAACTCTGGACGTGACACATAAAAAATTCTGTACTGACACAGGAATTTGAGCATCTGTGATATGGTACAGAAAAACCCTTGTGAAGTTATATTAGAAGTGTAAAACCCCTAAAAGTGACATTTTCTAAAAGTTTGAATAGTTTATTTCTATTGTGGTCAGTTGACCATGGTAATCATGATGCGGTAATGTGATGACCATGAAAGGTCAAGGTAAAATTCCTTCAGAGAGGTTTTGTGCTTTTATTTCAACTCCTATCCTCAAACACCAAATGAGAGAAATGTTGCTCATTCAATTTTCTATAAAAAAAACATACTTGTATGGGTCTCACATGATGAGTTTCTATACAATTTGTAAAAGTATGAAGTGACGAATGAGTTTGATTGGTTTCTTTGACTATTGGTCGGCAGTTTGTCCCTTCATTGAAAAAACAAACAAAAAATCAATTCGTTCACTGATACTTTCAGGAACATCGACTGTGGGGGTGTAGGTCTAGACGATTGATAACCTCAAGATTTCAATTCAGTCCTGTCAATACTACAAATGGCTTCTATCTTCGCTTTCTTGATCTCCATCTGCGTCTGTTTAGATTTTATTTCAATGTTCACACCCGTGATATCAAGATCTTCAGCATTATTATCGCCGAAAACAATTGCTCTATTTGCAAACGCCAATGGACCAGGATTTTGATTTATTGCTGGATTTGCGATGAACTGGATGTATATATAATGAATTAAACTGTTTCTGTGGCAATCTGTTGAGGCATGAGACCGGAATTCATTTCAAATAGCTATTATAGATTATATCGGCTGTGACACCATATGAAAATATGGCCGAATTTAATCAGCCTTTGTTACTTCTAGGGTTAACACGCCCATACACTGAAAGGTACTAAAAGTTATTGATAAAGAAAGAAGGTTAACACGTCACTTCTAGGGTTAACACTTGGCTACTTTCCTGGATCAATTGGTGACAACTAAATCTAGCTCTGGATGGCAATAGATTAATGATAATATTTGGCTCAAACAATATCGTCTTTGTTTCATCTTTTGAGTAAATATGGTGTAAGTTTTCTGTAAATCATGAAAAAAAAAATGTTAATCAAATTATGTCAAGATTGCATAACATCGAGGATGTAAATTATTTTGCATCAGCACACACTCTCACATAAATTACACATTCTCACACATCCATCATGATGCTACCCTCTTTTTCTTCTTTCAGCTTGTCCCAGTGTTAGCAGGGTTGCCATTTTGAATGCCAAATTTCCATAGTTTTCTATCAACAGCATCATCTTCGATGCTACTCTATTTAACAAAATTCATTATCAAATCTTCTCTATAATATAAAATGTAAAAAAAAACTGTAATTTTTTTTCATTCAGATTTAATTTCAATCCATAATATATTCATGAGGTAAAGTAGAGAGGAGGTCTAAGCCAGGTTAACAGCACATTAATTGTTTAAGATAAACCTTTAGTATATGCAACTTTGATTCTGGTCTTAATGATAAATTTTGAAAATCTTAAAATATTCATTACATTTCACCAAAAAAATTGGCAACATTATTGAGGGGAGAAAACTACAAAATTATTATCTGAGATAATGATTGCTTTATCATGGAATTAGTGAATGCTGTCATTTAATGATTAGATAAGAAAAAATTCTATCACACACATGGAAGCATTTTCATTCGTGGTGAAATGAAAGATACAAACTATTGAATGCATTACATGATTACATAAAAGACACAATGACAGGACAATAACTAAATTTTTTAAAAGTCACCTTTGTACATTCATTATTCAATTGTAATTCATAATGGAAAGATTCTTATTCTAATCAATTGGTGCATTTCTTCACCACAATCTTAAAATAGTTTTTTCTTATATTTTCTCTCCAGAGGCACTCACAAACCAAATCTTATAGTAAATGGATGAAGTTTTATACAAAATAAATTGGTACACAGTGGTGGAGAGTTTATAGTCTCCTGTAAAAAAATATTTCGCTGCAGAGCATCAAGTTATTCAAAGCAGTTATAATCCAAACTGAAACTTGTTAATGAATATTCCTTCAATTGAAAATGATATACCATTAATAAGTCATTTAGTCTATCTACAATAACATGAGTTTAATGTTATGTTCGAAACGTTATTACTCATATGACTTTTATGCCAAGTATTGCAGTAGCAAATTTCTTTATGGTATGTTAAAATCTGATCCAGTGAATTATAAAATTTAAAATTTCAATATAGTCTTTGTCCACTTTCCTGCAGGTTTGTGGCAATCATTTAAAAGATTTTGGACAGAAGAAAAAAAATCTGAAACATTGTCCACACAGTGAAGGCTACAGAAATACCAGTCCTTTAAAAAAATGAAATTATTAGTATTCAATGTGGAGTACTTATGGAATTATTTCTTTTAAAAGTTTGGATCAGTCATATCAACATTCTTTTTATAAGAAAAAAACGTGATAAGAAGAAATAATTTTTACAGACATTAAGAGAAAAGCTCATATTTTCCTACAGCAAAAAGTCATGATGAGAAACTTATATCATTTTTTTTTTGTTTTTTGTTCTTTTTTAAAAGAAATGATCTTAGCTGGAAAAAAAAGATTAACAGCATGGGAATTTCCACTGTAAAATTGCTCCATCTTCACTAACACTGACAATGCTTTTGTTGTTGGGAGCGATGCGAATCCTGACGATTGGGGTACTATGGCCTCGGCCCACATGAGTAACTTCCCCTTCTCGGTACAACCACACCTGGAAGAAAAAATAAAGTTGCCATTGTAACATTGTATTATAGTGAATATTGTTGGAACATGCAAAAAATTCACTATAACCCGGTTTTTCACTGCAAACAAATTTGCTATTTTGAACATATTATTGATCGACTACATTGCCCTCTGCATTTCTATGCGGGCTTGGGACCGCCATTGGCTGCATCACCATTGTATGGGTGACTTGTGTAAAATGTCCATATTGTGTTAACACCAAATTCCCTTACGAATGTTCTGTCATTTTTTATTTTTTTTAATGTTATTCTTGTGTAGTAATACTTTCTGATTTGGGTCACGAAAAAAATTCACTATAACCGGGAATTTAATATAACCCAGAGCTGAGGGGGTACCCACAAGGGCTACAGTAATTTGTTTATTGGCCCGTCTTCAATTAATACTGCTCAGTGTATTGCTCATGGTGCCAGTAAAGAGTTGTGGACACAGTGGGCTGATCACCTGCTTGTCTGAAACTCTCTGATCCAAAGAGTTTCCGGCTCTGTGTTCAGATGTGCTTGGTGGTGGGGTGCCTGCATATATGGCAGCATAGGGCTGGTCCCAACATTGCTATGCAGTATTAATAGGACGCGATCAAATAAACAACAAACAAACAAATTCACAATGATCATCTCCTTATTGAGAGATTTTCAAACATTTTAAATTATTTTTTTGTCTAATTCCTTTCATTTTATGCAAAAGCTCCAAAAAATTTCCCTACTAGACAATTTTAACAAAAAATTGTTTCATGGAGTGGAGTTGATTTTCATCATAGAATTTCTGAACAGAAATGGTGAGAAGGGATCTTTTGTTTGATTTCCTTCTTGGGTGCTAAAACAAAAATAAATTGTTCTTCCATAGAGGAAATATTTTTCAGCTTGTTTCAATTAGTTATTGTGCTATTTGGAATAGAATCAGTTTTTGTCTCATCTAACTGGCCATCTTGAAAAAAAAAAGAGTTTAGACAGAGTTCTTTTTTTTCTTATGTCATGCTCACTACATATTTACTCTCTGTGTCTTTGAATGAACAAATATCCACTTATGCCATTTATTATTCTGTCTGTGTATGTTTTTTTCTCATTTTTTCTCAATTATCTATTTCATATAATTTTTGCTCATATCCATGTAAATGTCGTTGTGCTTGTAGAGGCCAACACTTTTTAAGTATGGTTTTTCATCTTTCCTTATGCTTACATATTAGAATATCAGGAAAAATTACATCTTAAAATTGAAAGAACCTCTATATTGAAATTCAAGTCTTTTAAAACTTGTGCTTGGCTCTTTTGTGTATCCCAGCCTCTAAACTACTTTGTGCAGAATCGTTTTCCTCCAGACTGAGAGTGAGCAAATTGCAAGTCCTAAAACAACTGCTTTCAATACACACAGTGACATAATGATGTCAGAAGAGTTTTATTAATGGTAAAGCATCTGGCAATGAAATTTCAACAATCCTCAGATGCTTTATTTTCCAATCAAATTTCACCACAAAAGGAAATAATTGTAGTAGACAAGTAGAACATTCCATTGGTAAAGAGAAAAATGACCCTCAACTCTAAAAAATTTATATTTTTTTAAATATTTAAACTTCCCTTATTTCTCTACCCTTGGGGTCATTAATTAGCGGTGACAGGTCAATTGCCGGTTATCAGTGCTTAGTGCCAGTGGTTGGGGAAGATGCACAGAGGCTTGGGGAGATCAAAGGGAAAACTAAAAGTTCAGTTCTGGGGTGGTTTTAGTCACTGTGGTCTCTTCAATGACGCCTCTTATAAAACCAGTGACACCGCTTTCATTTTCAGATGGCCATTAATGTTTCTGAATGAATCAAGAGGGGGGGGGGGGGGGGGGGGCCAAACCTGCCGGGGTT
>JARBEQ010163110.1:0-13018 GCA_030265355.1 Tritonia tetraquetra
GTATCTTGTGTATCTTTTATGGCTGAACATGGGGTTGGCCCCAACACTGCTTTGTGCGGTATTAATGGGGTTCGATCGATCAAACAAATATAGATAAATAGACAGACAGGCATGTATATGAGTAGATATATAGATAGATAGAGAGACAGACAAACAGATACATGGATAGATAGATAGATAGACAAACAGATACATGGATAGATAGATAGATAGACAGACAGACATGTATATGAGTAGATAGATAGATAGATATACAGACAAATAGATACATGGATAGATAGATAGATAGATAGATAGATAGACAGACATTATTAGCAGAAAGATAGATATGAGTAAAGAAAAAGGAGAAGAAACAGACCGGTCTAGTATTTCACGTCATCTTCCTTTTCTTCTTTCTTTACTCTGACATCTGTTTCGAAATACATGTCGATAGACACATTAAAAAAACTGCCATTGAAATTGATACTTGTCAACATCATTAGCACACTTCTTTCAAACGGCTAACCTTTGTTGGACGATTTATTATTTTACGATATTATACCAGCTGTAAAGCCCTACTTTCTACCTTGTGTCGTTTTCCCTGCGGCTGCTGGACCGCTCAAACTACAAAGTACTGATTGTGACATTCAAGACACGTCCGTAGTTTCGTATTCACGACACGACTCCTTGTTTCACAATCAGGATCGGTGACTTTCACTCCACGTTAGCGGCGGATTAGTGGGCAAATCAAAATGGGATTAGACCTTGAAGACTGGATTTGTGGGTTTTAGACACGCTAACGTAAGTGTTACGTCTTGAACAGAAAGCATTTATCTAGGCTATAATCTTTATGGCTGCATTACTTTATCAATTAGTACAAAGATCACCTTTATAGCTATGTGTCTTAATCATGAGTTATGTTACCAATAAATATAATCTGTTTTGATTTCTCAATTATATTTTCATACTTTGCGTATCTGTCTATGTATTGATCACATGCATGCGTTCATTTATTTGCTATTACTATATTTATGAATTGATTGATGCATCCATTTGGTATCAATTTTGCATACACGTTTGTTATCCATTTTGCATAAACGTATGTAATCGCAATAGTTACATCCAATCTATTTTGAATTTTGAATCACGTTGCGTATACGGGGTATCATCGTGTCCAGTGCGCTGGATTCGTACCTATTAGAAACTACGCTCGAATCCAGGTTTTGTGTCGTATCCCATTTGTCACATGATTCTTGAACGACTGTCTTTTGCAGAGATATCCATTTGCAATCTTACCTTTTATATCAATACTATTGTTACCACACAGCATTATGAATGGGAAGAGCGGACACATACCTTTTTTTGGAGGTTTGAAGCCTTGTCCATTTACTTCAAACCTGTTTGAAACACTTGCCTAATAATGTGAATACTTTTGAGACCAGATGTGTGCAATCGTGATACCGGAAGTGTGGTTTATGGAGATGAATGAGTAGAATAGAAAAGGGCGGAGTTTGGAATGAGTGAAGATAGTTATTATAACTTATTTTCCTGTACATGATGTATGGGAGCAGATCAGGGCAGTGGAATGATTGCACAAACAGGTGATCACGCGTCGTTGATGCGGTTATAATGGTTCAATATATAGACGTATCCATATGGCACTTAAATGCAAGAATATCTCGATCTAGAATACAATCAAGAGAAAATGTCCTTAAAGCTTGCAATAATTTTAGCTCTTTTTAAACACACACACAAAAATCAGTTGTCTATATTGACAAATATTTTTGTAGGGCTTGTTTTGGGGAAATGAGAATTTTGATAGAAATCATCTTTACAGTATGTAGGAGCCTGTATAAGATGCATGTCTTTATTGTGAACAGATCATACCATTATGTAGCCTTGGCAGGAAAGCAGGTCCTCACGATAAGAACGGGTTTGGACCTTTCTTACAGTATTATGCTACAGACCAGCCAGTGGATTTAACTCGTCAACACAGACGTTGATAAATCGACCTCCTTTATCCCTGTTCAATGCTCACGACGTTTAATTTCCCCTACCTTATACCGGTATATATTATCAGCTTGAAGGAGAGGGTGTATAACAATAGTATATTCGAGATTGGTATTATGTATATGACTATGAGTAAAGCATTCGAAAAGAAGAGATGATTGAATGAATAATCTTAGCAACATGTATAGCATTGCTGGATGTAGTGAAGGAGAAAAAAACCTCTGGATCAGGTACATAGGGGAAGCAAGTGATCAGCCCACTATATCCGAATCTTAAATGGCACAGTAAGGGCAACATTTTTAGTGTTTTGTTCAGGTTTCGGCCATAATGATATAATTGGCTGTAGGTAAACCCCTCCACAAAAGAACACCACCACCACCTTCGCCACTAGCAACAACACAAAAACCACCACAAAAAACACCACCACTACCTTCGCCACTAGCAACAACACAAAAACCACCACAAAAAACACCACCACTACTAACCTGCAAACAATAATCCTTCCTTCCACCCGCTGGTAGTCCACACCTGGCCTTTTACATAATTTTATAGCCCCATTTTCTCCACGTCCTCCCATTAACCCATGTCCCAGGAAATAGGCACCAGCTACTCGCACGTTTTCCTTCTTTATTATGTGTGACATGTTCGATTTTAGAAACCCATGTATTGTTACTCCTTGGGGGAATATCTTGAAGCCACAATATCATAGATCCTTTCCCCACCCTACTGGTTTATCGTCTTCTGTACGTTACGTACTGTTCATTGACAATGGTGCATGAAAAGAATAATACGTTTCTTGGCAAATAAAAACGCATACATTGAAACGTAACGCTTAACTGATAGTAAGTCAATAAAAAGGAACATTTCTTTTTACGACATACTCCATGAGAAATACGTAAAAAAATTACCTACCCACTAACCTAATTGCAAAAGAGCCACATTTTTTGTCATCGCAAAAACATCATAGTTATGTTTAAAATGCTAAAAGCATACCAGTGAAAATGTGTTTATAACTCTAGCAATATTTCATCGGCAAATGATGTATTTGTAAGAATCTTTGACACTAATTTGAATTGGGCGCATTGGCCAATGAAATGGCCACAGAAGTCTTTAACAGCAATACATCTCGAGCTTCTTTGAAGTTTAATCTTAGGGGAGAACTGTCGTTCTCTCGTTTTATCAGATCAAGATTCCAAGGCCCTGTGCTGGAGGTTTATGTGAAATCTACCGGAGATGGATGATTCATGAAAAGTTCTTGCCAATGATGTCATATTCATAGCAACCTTTTTCTTAAGCGTGTTGATCTTTCACAAGCGATGTATTTACTCAAAATGCAATGGGTGCTTTGAGTAATGGCGAATGGGGTGGGCAAAGTGGGACGAATATGGGACAAGATGTGCGAGTAAAAAGTGGATCAATTGAATTGTCTGGCTTCAATATTGACAAGACGCTGTGTCTTAACGCAGGTGCAGGTTAGATCCCTAGGGAAACAACTTGTATGGCCTTACTCCCAGCACAGGTACATGATGATCTCCGCACAGCATATACTGATGTTACCTCATAACAGTGTTGATCAGTTGTAAAACGACACACATGATGATATCAAGTTTGGATTAGAGGTTAACTACATGGCACATCAATAGCAATGGGTACTTTAGACATGAAATATCTAAGCTGTATACTTCTATCTTTTTAAAAATCAAGGTTCCAGTCTGAAAAAAAAGATTTCTTGTTTACATGTTGTAGGCTCTTAGACTTGACAATTCTACGTGACTATGCGGGTTTTGAAAACTCTGATAGAGCCAAATAACATAATGTTCTTTGTGGCTAAGGTTCACACATCAGATTTCCGCGTCCAGGGGCATTTGATTTAACTTCTCGGCCACGGATACTCCCCTTAAGATCGAATCTTTTCACGTACAATACAAAGTCCTTAGTTCACATGATCGCTGATTATCGATATAAGTAACGTCGGTGGTCGAACGGTTAGCACGCTGAACCGGTCAGCGTGGCCAAGCTACATTGATCGTGATCAGTGTCTGGACGGGTGACCACTCGGGCGATGTGCCCGTAGGGAAGGCACTTAACTCTGCTTACCTCACTCGACTCAGGTGTAAATGAGTGCCCGGCTGAGGCTGAAGCGAACAGGCAACTTGCACTGTATACTCCTCATGGAGTTGAGAAGGGTACAGAAGTGTTATGGCCAGCCGGGGATAAACCATACATTGTGAAGCGCATAGAGCATGATGACCTTCGTGGATATGCGCTATATAAGTGCTATGCTGGGGCTACCAAACATCGCCAGCCTGTTCAGCATGTGGCGCCCCACACCAAGACATGGATCACACGATCCTGCACTGTCCCGCTACAGCACCACCAGGGGGCTACAAAATGGTCCACGAGGCTGCGGAGGAATATCTGCAGTTGCTGGACGAGAAGAAAGTGGAGATGTGAAAAAAAAACATACGATACTACTACTACTTCTCGAAATCTTAAAGTCGGTACCCTTTTCTATTAGGATGTAAATTAACCGAAGCAAAAAGGACTAGTAGTAGAAATCCGTGGAGATTGTCGGAGTTTGTTAATACCTAATCCTGATACCGAAAGGTTTTTGTTTGTTTGATCGAACCCCATGAATACCTCACAAAGCAGTGTTGGGGCCAACCCCATGTTCAGCCATAAAAGATACACAGGATACCCGGTATAAATCCAGGCACCCCGACCACCAAACATGGCTGAACACAGGTTTGGAAATCCTCTGGATCAAAGAATTTCAGACAAGCAGGTGATCAGCCCATTGTGTCCTAAACTCTTTATTGACTCCGCGAGCAATACACTGGGCAGTATAAGTCATAATTAAGGTCAATAAACAAATTAGTGTAGCCCGTGTGGTCACTTCCTCAGCTAGGTAAGAACTGGGAGAATTTACCACAGGCGTGACACCGAAAGGTACAAAAGATAAACGATTAAGAAAGAAAGACCCTTTTCTATACCGCGACCAAGTGAGACAACCAGAGTAGAGTATTCCCTCCTCTTGTTGAAAAAAAAGTAAAAACCTATCAAACAAAACAAAGCAACTTAAACACGCAGGTTTAATGATAATATGCTTTTACAAAGCAAACAAATATAGCCCGTTGATAGTACAGTAAAATCCTACACACTCCAACAATGCATGTGCTATGTAGATTGTTTTGCTAACCCACTTGCTCCTGGATAAAGAAGTAAACAGTTCAAGCCCTGTGCAGGAGTTACTGGATCCGGGTTTTCAAAACTGTGTCTTGGAGATCCTCACATAGAATGTCCAACGCCTATTTGAGAAACATATTGTGTTGATTAGGCCATACAAACTATCGCATTCAGACGTTATTCTTCTGCTCAATATTTGTTTTCCTTTGCCTAGAATAACGTCTCACGATTTTATTGACTTTGGCTGTTGGATTAGACGTGAGGTGGGAGGTCCACGGAATTGTTTAGTAAACATTAAGTGGCTGAAAACAAAGGCGCACATGCGTTTTGTTGGAATTGTAGAAAATGAGGCCCTGTTTCTAAAAAAAGTTCTCCATGTGTTCAAATTGAAAATTTACTATCCGATTCTCCCTGATTGAAGAATTTGTTGTCTTTGCACACACGAACATAAGCTATGTTATAATGTTATTTTACATTGTAAAGCGCATAGAGCATGATGAACTTCGTGGATATGCGCTATATAAGTGTTCTTCTTTACTTTACTTTAATTATGTAGCGGTTACGCCGAAAAGTACTAAAGGTTATCGATAAAGTAAGAAAGAAGAAGGTTGCACAGGACATTCCGAGTATACATTCATTTCTTTGTTGAATTGATCTTTTAAAAACATTTTCTTGACCATGTTTTGGGTTTTTTTACTGCACCATATCCGACAATTCAACGTCCTTGCTCCCACAATGCACCCCAATAATGGCAACGTGGTGGAATGTCCGGGAATTGCTTTATCTAAATTCCCCTAACGAATATTCCATTCAATGAAACAGATAGTAAAAAAAATGCAATACCGATTTCTTTGCTTTTAAAAAAAGATACGCAAAGACAGTCTATTCGATTTTTTCCCTCTTTGCTGCGTAGGGACTATTACCCCATTTTATCAAAGAGAAGGTAAAGGATTATGAAGCATTTTGTGAACAAATATTGGTGAGACCAAAGTTCATTTCATATGGCCGTCTGTCTTCTGCGATGACATGATCTTATACGACATACAAAGTTCATTTCCCTTGTGTGTCGCATAAGATCATGTCATCGCAGAAGACAGACGGCCATATACGCTCTTTTGAAAAAAAAGTAAGATGACTCAACAATAGTTCTAAAGTTGTTAATTTTGGGGTCATCTGAAAGGAGGAATCTCCGGTTTTTGTCCATCTGCTATAGGGAATCCAAAGGGCCAAAGCCACACAAACTCCGAGAAAGTCCAAAGGTCAAACTATCTCCATGTCGCCGGCGGGATTCGAACCCATGACCCTCCGAATGCGTTATCGCTATGCTACGACCACTCCCAAAACAACTCGGATGTGTTGTGAAACATTAATCATACAGTTTTCACACATTGCGAATAACAGCTCTTTACAGATTATTAACACAATTACAAACAAAGTATTCACTTATTGTAAGCGGTGCCTCTTCACTTGGTGGATTTCTCTATTGATCAACACACTTTCAAACCACTAGTGGACGCGGTATTGATATTTTTTGTTTGCTTTTTTCGTCTTGGATAAAAAGTGTACCTCATGTGTCACCGCTTCGCACGAATAATGCCATCATGATGTCCACACCATTCATTCATTTGGAATAGATTCTTTTTACATAGCAGCTGCTGGTTTGTTTTCAATCTGATGCCGGCAGGAATAGACACATCTATCCTTGATATCTCTTTGTATATGGGCGTGCTTTCTGTAGCAGGCAGAGTTGTCTACTCACCACTTCTTTCTTTCGGTTTAAGGTTGGGGACTACCCACCACACGATTATTAAATATTCCTTGCACATTTTGATGCTTTGGTGATTAGGCTGTCAAGGTGTTTGACATTAAATCAATTTTTAAAACTGTAACATTCTTCCCTTGTCATCATTTAAAACCATCAAAACAAATACACAGACACATTCGTCAAACCCTAAAATTACTACTGCGTGAAAGAACACACAACCTATACCACGCACACAGTTCATACACGCACATACATACACACGCACATACACACACACATACATACACACACATGCGCGCGCGCACGCCCGCATCAAACACATCTCAAACCCACAGCCAAACCACCGTTCCCGATCAGTGCTAGCTAGATGACGCTATAATTTATTTGCAATCGACTGTTCGATCTCGACTATTGATTACAAAGAAAAAAAAAGGCGGAATCAATGTTTTGTGTTGCTTTTAGTGTTTGTTCATAGCAAGCATTTCTTCCTCATTTGGTTCAAACAGGCGATTCTCGTATGCACAAGGCAAACAATGGGCCCTTTATGGAAAACAATGACATAACCGGAGGCTGTTTTCAAACGCAACTTTCTTTCTTCCTTTTTTTCTTAATTTCACGCTTGTTGTACATGCGTCATCCATTGTCATCAAATGATGTATAAGTGATAAGACAATTGCATTTGATTAGCAGCATTTTGATTAATCTTTTATTGAAACAGTAACGTTGTCCTGAGAGTTAAGTTAGTAACTCTAATAAACAGGGTATGTGGAAAGGGAGATATTTATGTGTGCGTAAACAATATAGCAATAACATTTTTACAGCAACCTTCTTTTTTTGTCATTATCATTATCCTCATCACCATTAACCAAATCACCAAAATCATCATCACCATCACCACCACCACCACCACCACCATCATCATCATCATCAACATCATTACCACCAGTCCACTATGCCCGAACCTTGAATTACACAATCAGCGTCACATTTTTAGATTTTGTCCAAATTTTGGTCATGACAATGATATTTACTGTTGCCTTGGTGGTAAACCCCACCGCTATAAGAACACTGAGCAGACTTTGCCACATGAGGCAATATTATCATCTATTAATAGTAACGGTGGAAAATATGAAAGTACCAGAAGAACAGCCATAGAAGAAGTTTGTTTATTCGAACCCCACCAATACCGCAGAGCAGTGTTGGGACCAACCCTATGTTCAGCCATGAATAGGACACAAGATACCCGCCATAAATGCAGGCATCCTGACCGCCAAACACGACTGAACACAGAGCAGGAAATGCTATGGAGTAAAGAATGTCAGACAAACAGGTGATCAGCTCACTGTGTACACAACTCCTTACTCACATCATGAATAATACACTGAGTAGTATTAATCAAAGCCAGGCCAATACAAAAAACATTACTTTAGCCCTTGTTGGTACCCCCTCAGATATTGATAAAAACTGGGAGGGTCTACCACTAGAAGAAAAAAATGGGTACGTCGACAATAGGGATCAAACCCACACATACCAAAGGCAACATCATCTAGCCTGAGATAGAGCCCGCCGTTTAACCAACCGAGCTTATCAGCCACCCAATCATGGTTTCATAGTCGAGGTATTGGCGTGAGGTCATATCTCCGACCACGCCCATTGGGTAGATTCGATCAGCAACAAGGGCAGGAGTAACGAAAAACAATACATAGGAAAAGCTACAAGTATTCTTTTTTTTATTTTTTTTTTACAACTTTGCGGTTGTATTCTCATTTCATATTGGACACCTTTGCCAAGATTTGTGGCCAAAGATGTGGATTTCACAGACAACCCAAAAAACCCATGATAGATGATGAACCCAAAAAGATATAACATTTTTATACAGAGAAGACGTATGTATGCCCCTTACTTCTTCGTTACAACATTCCCATCGTGAACATGAGATTTCTGAAGTAAAACAAAGATGACAGTACAAAATTCAATGCACCGCCTAAATTTTGAACAATTTCTGCATGACTAAAGAAAAAATGAAAAAGATTTTTTTTTAAACACTCAACCAATCTTAGAAAACGCGTTTACAAATGTTATAGTGCTTGCACTAACACCCGTTATAACATGATCCGATTGAAGTGGGAAATTTGGATGAAATTGTGTTCTATTGAGTCACCGACACTTTTTTCATTCATTTCTGATATGATAAATCCTGAAGGGGCGCTCGAGCTTGGATAGACGTTCATTATTTGAACTGAATTTTACACTACAATTTCCTTTATCTTTTTTTTTTCAATCTATCCATAACCTAGACTTCCGGTTTGTGCAGGCGTTAGTGCTGCTACTTCATGGGCGTTCATCTCAGACAGCCAACATCTTTCTTTATTAACATTTTTTTTGTACAACGTTCGTGTGCTTGGAATGTAAATGGCAACAATAAAAATTGATTGGTTACATTTACTAGGATTTCTATTCTGTCTGTCTGGTGGCGGCGACATTCTGTTAATGTTTACCCCAATTTGATTCTTTCATCTTACCCCATTGACATCGCAAAACAGTGCTGAGGACAGCGTCTCTTATGACATCATTAATTGTACAATATTGAAAGTAAAAACTATGAATGTCGATAAACAAAATTAGAAGTTTATGAGGAAACGTTATGTCCTCTTCGAGATTTCATCTGGCATCACTTAATGATCAACCGGGATACAGACTCTCTTCCCTATCCAACCCCCACCACCACAACGACAAACAAAATCCAAAGCAACAACAACAGTACCATCAACATCACCCCTAGTACTCACTAATTTACAATTGGATAATATGAATATTTCCAGCGAATCGACCTCCCGCATGTTTGCTATAAAATGTATTGATGGAAAGTCCGTCATCATAAGTTTTGATATGACCGAAGTCACCATTGAAGAATTAAATTCGAAAGAATAAGAATCGTAATAGAAGGAAATGGTCACAGTAGGTTGATCACCTGCTTGTTTTAATATCTTGATCCAGAGAAATCCAGCCTCATAGTGTTGGCCCTACACTGTAATGGTAAAAGGGAATTGGATAAGAAAGAAATAGAAGGAAATACATATATCATTTTCGTATGCTCCAATAAACATTATTTCTCTAATGGATATAACATAACCACGGTTAATTTCGATTGAATTAGTCAGTTCCGAAGTTAAAGATTTATGGTAGGAAAAAAAGACGTAACATGAAAAAAACAACAACAATGCGTTTAAAATGTTGCCAGTCACTATCGAATCCTCCTTTCTCCGTTGGGTAACGATCCAGCCAGATATCCCTCATCCTGCACCTCACCTTAATGGTTTTAAGCCTGACCCGCTCACCATCCTGCCATTTATAATATCTTGAACGTCTCTCCCTCCCTCTCTGCCCTCCCCCTCCCTCTTACTACTCCTTCTCTCCTTCTCACGTCAAAATACATTACGGTTAAGGAGCTTCGCCGTCCCTTATCGCACTGTAAGAATTAAGTCACAAACTCAACGCGCCGTTCCGCCCCACCACAAAAGCCCCACTCCAGGGCCCCCAAATCACCGCCCCACGGCCCCTGTATCATTCATTTCTGGACCCTTGAACCATTTCTCCCGGAAGCGAATCTGACTCGATGGCTTAATCAATGAATCGATTGGCCATCAGGGGAAGAAACTGCAACCAAGACGCTACCAGATTCTTAAGACATTTCACGGCTGTAAATTTTAGTTTTCTCCCCTTCTTCTTTTTTTTCTAGATGCTCTCCCTTGGTGTTAAGAGGCTCATTGTGAGATGTAGGAAAAAATAAAGAAAAAATGAGTCCTGCAGTGACTCTCTCTTTCTCTCCTTTCCTCTCCGCCTCCCCCCACCCCCTTCTCTCTCTCTCTCTCTTTCTCTCCTTTCCTCTCCGCCTTCCCCCACCCCTTCTCTCTCTCGTCTTTGCATTAATCGCCTCCTTTGAAAGTAGACGACGCCGAGAGAGTGGGAGGAGAAATTAAAACGTGATATATATTTATTTTGAATTAATCAAATGTCAGAGCACTATGCGATGTCAAATGGACGGAAGCTAACGAAGCAATGGATCATAAACAACCATCTTTTTCAAATAAAGAAAGACTGAATAAAACCAGAATGTAAATCAAGGGGTGATGGATTCGGACTATCACATTAGCATGAATAATTCACTCGGCAATTGATTATACTGTGGTCTATCGTCGGGTAGATGATTTAAGTTGGAGCAATACCCTCCGCACTCTATTCACCACCGAAGTCATCATTGTGAGTAAATACAGGTCATTATCAAGATTTGTCTTCCACGTTGGCAGCATAGCATATTCATGTCTCCATGGCTAGACCTCTTTTCCTTCTTTGTTTTCTTTTTAAATTTATTTATTTGTAAGACGGCCAGGAAGGGGAGAGAGAGAGAGAGAGAGAGAGAGAGAGAGAGAGAGAGAGAGAGAGAGAGAGAGAGAGAGAGAAGGGGGCGAGCGCTTTTAATGATAATTATTCCGTTCGTAGTTCGTAGTACGGACATTTTCTAGTAGTAATAATAATGATAACCTTACACCGAAATGTACTAAAAGGTTATAGATAAAGAAAGAAAGAAAGAAAGAAGAAGAATAATGATTATGATAATAATGATAATTATAATAATGATAATAATACGAAGAAGCCGTGCCTGAGTGGTGACTTGTATAGTAGAAGCGGGTCTCCGCAGATTTTTTCCCTGATTAGTCCCTATAGCAATTTTTCGTCCCTGCATTAATTACTCTGGTATCTGGTACTGGTAGGACTTCTATCATCACGGTGATATTGTCCTCGAGACAGTTAGGACAGTTTCACATTTTCTCTTCTTACCTCTCGTGTTGGCATGTTGCACTAGATTTTTCTGCACTGACAAAGCATACAATATCTTGTTTCGATTGAAAAATAATATCATTCTGTATCACTGTGTTAAGTGTTTGTTTATTTTCTTAGGAAGGGCAATACCCGAAATGTTCCATGTTCGTGTTTTTGTTGTTTTATATTCGAAGTCCCCGCCTCCCCCCCCCCCCCCTACTCTCCATTTTCAAATAAGTACTGTTGACTATTAATTACATGAAAACTGCCTGTAGACATAATTTCACCAAAGGCACATTGTTATTCTTTTCTAGAGTTTTCAAAGACATTTCCATACAATTGATTGTAACGGAAACCTGACCCTTTCTTTCCAAACAATATTGTATAGATAGGTGAAATAGCAACCTCAAAGGGTCACTAGGAGCCTACATCAAAATGCATGAAGAGTACAGCCATCAAGATTCTTTAAAAAAAACAAAACAAGCAAAACGAGAGTGATAGAACCTCCCAGTTTTTGTCAATAGCTGAGAGGGTACCCACTTTAATTAATACTGATCAGTGTATTGCTCATGGTGACAGTAAAGAGTTGTGGACACAATGGGTGGGTTACCTGCTGGTCTGAAACTCTCTGATCCAACGAGTTTCCGGTTCTGTGTTCAGTCGTGATTGGTGGTCGGAGTGCCTGCATTTATGGCAGGTATCATGTGTGCCTTTCATGACTGAACATAGGGCAGGCCTCAACACTCGATGAAACAAACAAACAAACAATCAAAACACAACTTACTTTCGGGTGGAAAGAAATATGTTTTAGAGAGTCAATAAGTAAGTGCTAACGATCACTTTGCTTGCTTTATTTATTAATTTTAATCCCCTTTATGTTTAATTTAGATATTACGAATTTATGAGTAGAATGGATTGTGAAAGAAAGGTGTCTTCTTCACATGCTAGCAGGGCGTTTTGAATTTTACAATCATCCTGTTTTACCAATGGCAATAGATCGAACCAAGGTTGACTGCGTTCTGTTACGAGAATGTTGATGCCCATTCTTATCAACGTTATGATCGAGGTTCGCGTCGCAGTCGTCAATATAATCATGGTCATCTTCGTGACTTTTCATTACTACCATGACTAACGCCTGACATCATCATCATCATCATCATCATCATCTCTCATTCTATCTCGCTTTCTCTCTCTCTCTCTCTCTCTCTCTCTCTCTCTCTCTCTCTCTCTCTCTCTCTCTCTCTCTCTCTCTCTCTC
>JARBEQ010163221.1:0-13018 GCA_030265355.1 Tritonia tetraquetra
CAACGTGTATGTGCCTTTTATCTTATCTACATTGTCACAACAACGTGTATGTGCCTTTTATCTTCTTATCTACATTGTCACAACAACGTGTATGTGCCTTTTATCTTATCTACATTGTCACAACAACGTGTATGTGCCTTTTATCTTATCTACTTTGTCACAACAGACATGAGTTGTGTTTTCTTCTTTTTTTCTTACCCAGTTCCCTCTTACCATTACAGTGTAGGGCCCACTCTATGAGGCGGAATTACTCTGGATCAAGATATTAGGCCAAGCAGATGATCAGCCCACTGTGAACTTTGGTGCAAAAAACAGGATTGGCCTAATTTTGACGATTATATGGCTATACGGCTGATATATGACATAAGATCTGGCTATATGGCTGATATATGAAGTAAGATCAACTATTCTTTAAATTGTTTTTAATCTGAGAGTAGAAAAGGGTGCATTGAGTTAAATTGAGCGTGACAGAGATTGGTACTTATACTAGTGCATCTGTCAGCAAAATTTTGAAGTTTTATATCCTTTTCATCAGAGAAAGGTCATATCAAAGGTCGTTCAACAGAACTTAAGAAAATTCAACGTGAATCTCCAAGGCAGAGCAATGAAAACTTAAAAGGTCCAGAGAAAAAAAATGCTGCACAAGGATTTAAACCGCAGA
Source organism: Tritonia tetraquetra (assembly GCA_030265355.1). Classification (NCBI taxonomy): domain Eukaryota; kingdom Metazoa; phylum Mollusca; class Gastropoda; order Nudibranchia; family Tritoniidae; genus Tritonia; species Tritonia tetraquetra. The sequence continues at coordinate 662 of JARBEQ010163221.1, forward strand.
CCGCATCCAAGAATCAGGTAAATATTTACCTTTTAGAAAATGACAAGAAACTATAGCTGGAACATTTCACTGTAGATGATATATTTTCTGTTCATAATACATTTCTTCAGAATTTTCCAAATTCCCTTGACTAAATTCTACAATATGTTTTCTATAAGATTTTCAGTTTTCTCTGAGGCTATTTACTTGTATTGTCAATAACTAGAGTTTTACAGGGTTCATTCAAATATGTGTATAGTTCATTTTCAATAAGACACAAACCCACACAGCCGGAAATAATAGGCCCTTCATAGCTTTGACCTGGCCAGGATTTGAGCTACAGACCTCCGTCACTGCGCCACAGAGAAATCCTCAAAATATATATTTTAAAAATTATATTCATTAGCGTTCTACTAACAAAGAAAATGAGGAACTTTTCAATGCACTTCCTGTGTCTTTACTAAGAGAGCAATGAGAATGTGAGGGAGACGTGATGCCACTCTGATGGTGCCTAATGAAACCGATACAAATACTGCCAAAGTAACTTACCCCGACGTCCGCATCTGTTGCCATGACAGTCAAAATAATATCTCCATAAGGGTAGTTTTCACTGATTGTCTTGGAGTAAGCAGTAGGGTCAAAAATAGGGAAGCTTGGATTATGATCCACAAAGACTATGACATATGTCTTTGCTTGCAATTCTGGATGTTGTTCATCGTAGGCATAGACATCAAACTGACAAAAATAAAGAAGAAAAATAAAGAAGAAAATGCACAAACATTTCTCACACTGCTAGATCAAAGAATCGTCTACTCAAACATACAAAATATTAGAAATTGAAGTATAAATCTTTGCACTCATTGCCACACTTTTGCAGTATAGTAAAATTGTAGTATAATTGTTTATATGAGACAACAAGAGAAGAATTGTGCTGGTGCTACTAGATATAACACAACAATTACCGTATAGAAACTGGAGTGGGAATTATCTGTTGTGAACAATTTCTTCAAAGAAATTAGACCGGTGTCTTCATCAAGGTCGAAAAAGTCCACTTCGGTGGCTGAATCAAACTTATACTTTATTTTTTGCTGAAAGAGAAAGAGTGAAAATTGTTTTAGATATTTTCTTCAATTCCAATCAAATTACTAATATGTCAAATAACAATATTGGGAACAAGTAAAAACACAAACAAAAATACTGGTCCTCTCAAAACATAAAGGTAGGACCTCCAATTTATAGTCCATTTCTGACAGGATTTGATTCCATAAAGAATCTACAGGGTCAGAGCTATGAAACTTGAAAAAGTTCAAAAGAAAAAATTCCAATGTCACCGCCAATATTCAAATCCACTTCTGCTCATGAAAGCATTACCGCTACAAACGACACCTGCCAACGAGAAAGATAAATCATCATCAACCAGTGTTTAAAAGTTGATCACACTAAAGTAAAGACTATGAACCATCAAAAACAACTTACTGGACGATCTGGATCGAGAGCCAAAAGTGTCAATATGGAATCATCAATAGGAGCGTTGCTGAACTTATTAGTAGAGTAAGGTGGGTTAACAAAGAAAGGTGGCTGGTCAGCGTTGACGCGCCTTATATTGATGATCACAACTGCTTGGGATTCACGTCCTCTTGGATCCTTAGCCGTAATAGTCAGCTGTTGAAAAGAAAAAGGTAGTGTTTATTGTTCATACATTAGCTATTCTCTTAGTGTGCAACATAAAACATGCGTGAATTCACTACTGTATCAAAACAATAATTGGAAATCAATAAACTCAAAAGAAAACACCAATCAACTATTTTTTTAAGTTGCTAGTTATATGCCCTTAGCAACTACTATTAGGCAAAGGTGGGATCTCCGATTTACATTCCATCCCCGAGTCATATCAAAGGTGGGATCTTTGATTTACATTCCATCCCCAAGTCATATCAAAGGTGGGATCTCTGATTTACATTCCATCCCCGAGTTATATCAAAGGTGGGATCTCCGGTTCATAGTCCATCCCCGAGTCATATCAAAGGTGGGATCTCCGGTTCATAGTCCATCTCCAATGGGACTTGATTCCATAAGGAATTCACAGGAATTCACAGGGCCAGAGCCATAAATAAATCCCTATGTCACCACCAAGATTCAAACTCAGGACCCTCTGTGCACAAAGCAAATGCATAACTGCTGTACAAAAAACGCTCCCAAGTCAACTCCAAACCCAAAATGCTCCTGTAAAAAAACCACTTGAACCCTATCAAACACACATGAGAACCAAACTGCAAATACTGTGCCCATCCAACACAATCTGTAGAACACATGCTCTTCCAGTGCCCACACCTATAAGAACACATACTCCAACTCCTCCCTCACAATCAACAATTCACAACACACTCTAAACAAATGCACCTCAAGCTGCATGATGTGAATCACAATGCGCTGTTAAGACTACAAAAACAACAACAAAACCACATTGATCAGATGAGCCATATTAGCAATCATTTCATTCTGGGCGTTATAGTTCTCTCTTTCTTCTATAAATAAATGACCTACTGTATACTTGTCATCCGCCTGCCTCATGTCTGCTTTTGTTCGGATGATACCCGTCTTATCCTCAATGAAGAATTTTTCTTTGCCATCATTTGAGATACTCAATGAATTCGAGATAGCAAATGTAATCATTTCCTGTTAGACAATACACAATATCATATGTAATCTTATTCTGTTAGACATTACACAATATCATATGTAATCTTATTCTGTTAGACATTACACAATATCATATGTAATCTTATTCTGTTAGACATTACACAATATCAAATGTAATATTTTCTGGTCAGACAATACACTATACCATAACTCAACAAAAGTCAAAATGAAATACTTTGAACACATTAGCAAGTGTACATGACACATCCTGTAAATATGGGACAAACATGGTAATTATTATAAATGATGCCTATCCCAGATATTTATGAGAGCCTTCTGGTTCATATCAAAGGCAGTACCTTCTATTTATAGCCCATTTTCCATAGAAGTTGATTCCATAACGAATCCACAGGTCAGAGCCATTAAAAGCGAAGAAAGTTCAAAAGAAGAAATTTCCACATCGCCGCCTGGATTCAAACCTAGTACCTTCTGCTCATGAAGTGAAAGCATAACTGCTATGATACAAAGCCCCCAGCCTTCTGTTGAGATGCCCACCTGGTTCAGTATATTTACCAGAACTGGCTCAAAGTTCAAAGTTAAAGTTTTACGTCCTTGGCAACACATTTGAGGTCAAATCAAAGGCAAGACCTCTGTATTATAGTCCATCTCTGATATGACTTGATTTCTTTGAAATCATCAGGGTCAGAGCCATAAAACTCGAGAAAGTTCAATGGAAAAAATAGAACAACACTGTCAGGAGTAGAAGCCAGTACTTTCTGCTCACAAAGCAAAAGCGTTAATGAGCCCCCCCCCCCCCCCCCCCGAGAACTGGCTCAAGTAAGATAAGCTTGCTGAGATTCAATATCTATGTGCTATCTCCATCAGCAGTGAGTGACTGTCAAATTATAAAACTTACTTTATCACTATCAGTTGCTGTGACGGTGACGACGGGGTATGGAGAAGCAACCGTCTCATCAATGGTCTCCTCATACTGAGTAGGGTCGAAAACTGGCCCAAATATATTCCGTGTCACACGAATGATTACATTGGTTGTGACAGATCGTTTTGGCCTTTTATTGTCATACAACTTGACCATCACCTACAGAAACAACAAAGATAATTACATTCTCTTATCAAAAAAGGTTCGAAAGTTTGAAGGTTTGTCTTTTATTGCAGGTAGGTCATTTCAGCACCTGCCACACGGCTCTAAACAAATCAAAGGTAATTAGATGCCACCCATAGACCACTAGGAAAGACACGCATTACATTAGAGGAGATGCACCCCCTGTTGGTGAACAGAGGACCCATTTATAAAACCCAAACACCTGTAGGGTAGTAAAAGGAAAGAGAGAAAACAGAGCAAGATCAGACAAGATGCCACATATGAACAACTAGGAATGACGTAGTCCATGGGTGGCACCCATCATTAGGGGGGGTTGCACCCCCTGTTGATGAACAGACCTATTTATTTTACCACCCCACCCCCCCCCCTTTTCAACACATAATGGTCATATCAAAAGCAGTTCTAACGAACTTGAAAAGGTGAATCCCCAGGCAGAGCCTTGAAAACTCTGAAAGGACCAGAAAAAAACCCACGCTAGGTGGGCTTGAACCAAGTCGTCCACATCTGAAGTTGAGTGGCTTGACCACTGAGCCACAGGCTATTAACGATCTTTATCTTCAGTATTTAAAGTTTAAAAAATTAGATTTAGAAGCTTTCTACTCCTTTTCACACTTGAAGATCATTTCTGATGCGAACCTCCTGTTTATAGTCCATCAGGACTTGAACCTGGACAACAAGAAATGACATCCTTTTATTTCTTTGATTTTGTTCTTACCGATCACAGATACCACCTCCTCGCCACACACGCCACAATAAATAACACACTGTATATGGATGCAGCAGCAAAATTGAGGAGAGCCAGCTGCCTGATGAGGGAAGCATTGTGCTGTTAAGAGCAGTTTGCTCACAGCCAAAGGATTAAACAACAACTTAACCACATAACATTATGATTATCTAGTGTGGTGAGAACTTACTGTGTAGGAAGACAATTTGCGAGGATCTTCAATAGGACTTAGAGTCAAATTGAGGGATTTGGTATTGACAATCTCAAAGAAGGACTCTGAGGGGTATAGTCCAACAATTTCATACACCAATTCACCCTGAGGATATCAAATAGAATCCAACAAATTATTTTTTCAAAAAATTCTAAAGTTTGAAGTTTTACACCCTTTTTAACACATGAAAATCAAACCAACGGCGATTCAACATAAGATTCCATGTGAATCTCCAGGGCAGAACCATGAAAACTCTAAAAAGAATGTCAAGTTTTTTTTTTTACTTAACCACTGAGCTAGAGAAGCACCGAATCATTTTCTCCCAACTGTTGTGTACTCATGAGTGTAAGTCATGATTGTTCTGTTATCCAAACCACATTATACCCCAAAGGAGTGTCGTGGCCAACTCCATGTCTAGCATTGCTGGAAAAACTCTTGATCAGGTACATAAGGCAATCAGGTGATCAGCCCACTGTATATGGTATTAAAATCATATCTATTAAATATTATAAGTACCTGACACCAAAAGGTATAACAAGAATTAAGAAAGAAAGAAAGAAAGAAAGAAAGAAAGAAAGAAAGAAAGAAAGAAAGAAAGAAAGGAAAGAAAGAAAGAAAGAAAGAAAGAAAGAAAGAAAGAAACATCATAAGTTGCACCTCACAGAAGGTGAGTAAAATTCAACTTTAATTTTTCAGTGACCTTGAAATATAATAGATCTAAACATAGATAGCCTACATATAAAGTTTTTCATTTCCTTATGTTTATTAGGCCATAGAAAATGATAAGTTCAACCAAAACAGTTTAACTCTTTGTCTCCGGAATTATTCTTAAAACACCCATAATTATTAAGCTCATTAGGTTTTTTGTGTGTTTTTTGGGGTTTTTTTTACTACATCTCAGTATCAAAAATGCTCATTTCTCTGACCTTAGTTATTGACAAAAGATAACAAATCATATACCAAATTGTTCTTTGTGAGAAATGGCTGTGATTACTGATGCACACTGTTGCTCTCCATTAAAATATCATGAGTTGGGAGTGAGGCAGAGTGCAGCTTATCAGAGACCAAGAGTTAAAGAGTGAATCATTAAAAACTTTGCAATAGACAGATAACCTTCAGCTTACATTTACCATATGTAGTTTTAGCACTTTAAACAAGATTTCACCAACTATTTCTTCCTACAAAATCTATTATTCATTCTAAGTCTGAAAGTTATCTTTGCATTTTAAACACTGATCTTATCTTACCACAATGACAAGAGTCCAAATCTTGTAACTTACATTCAGCATGTGTACAACTATTTCTCACTAATAACCTTAATACAATCTATCATTTATTATAAGACGGAAAATGATCTTTGCATTTAAGCATTCATTCTATCTTACCTCAAGGTCATCGTCTTGACCATTAAGGTCTAGGATGATTCCAGGTTCTTTGTACTCAGAAATGGTAGGGACAAAAACTGCAATAAAATATGGATCTAAATCTTTCAGGACATTGACAGTGATCCTGCAAGTCGTAGTCTGGCTATTGGAATGCCGTTTGTCCTTGGCCGACACTGTAAACTGTAATGAAATGTCACAAATAAACAATAATAAGGCCTATTGACAAGTTTTAAGTTGATAGTTTACACCCTTGGTAACTCATTGTATTAAAGGCTGGACCTCCTGTCTTAAAATCCATCTCCAATAGGACTTGATTCCATAAGGAATCCATAGGGACAGAGCCATACAAGCACTGAGAAAGTCCAAAGGAAAGGAAAAATCCCCACGTTGCAACACCTGGATTCAAACCTTGGACCTTCTGCACACCAAACTTGAGTGAAATCAATACCACTACTCTCTCAATGCCCCTAATGAGTATTGATGTATCACATGGATAATACAGACATATAAATAATATGGCAAACCCAGGAGTATTTTAGAGATATATGAGACAGAGTGTAGAATGAGGAAAATTATGGAGAATTGAAAGACTCACTGTTAATGTCATCGTCTGTGCGGATAGGTTATCCATGTCATTACATTTAAATGATTGATAAGTTTAGATGAGGCATGGTTATAGTAGTAAATGGTTATTCCGGATTCTTCCTTTCTTCCTTTTTATATATTTAGTGCCTGTTGATGTGTGAGTAGTGTGTGTGTGTGTGTGCGTGTGTGTGTGTGTGTGTGTGTGTGTGTGTGTGTGTGAGTGTGTGTATGTATATGAATGTATAGGTATACGTATAGATGTATATGTGTGTAGGTAAATTTATTTGATTACTTTTTCCCACCAACCGTCCCTCTCCAGCCCTTTACTTGGCTTTCCCCATCACCACCCTCCTCCTGATCATGCCCCGCTCCCCTTATCCTCTCTATTTCACCTTTGACTTCATTCTTCTCTGTCTTACTCTCCCACAACTTTTGATTTCGCCTTAGTGGAAGTTTGGTCCTCTGAGAAGAACCGATTCAAAATACCTCTGCCTTTTTTGTTCTCTCGTTCTTCTTCATCTTCAATGCACATCCTACTTTTCTCTGACTTCTTGACACCTCTTGGTTCTTCCCTTTCCTATCATGCCGCTATTTTTGATTTCGCTTTTGTGGTGGGAGTGACTACATGAAGGACTCATTCCATTCGAGAACCCCCTTCCCGTCTACACTACAATACTGATTGTTTGATTTATATTATGAAGTATTAGTCCTGACTGCAGTATTATTATTGTTATCATCATCGTGGTTGCTGCTATTTTGTCATTGTTGCTGATCTTGTTATTGTTACTTGTGTTATTATTGTTATCATTACTTGTATCATTATTATTATTACATTGATTACATGTGTAAGTTTTAACTAACTTTATTTTAGTGATATGTAAAGTAAACATGGACCCGTTATTTTTCGACCAGTTCGTGGCACTAGATTACTAACATTTTCACCCTTCTTCTAAGTTTTAATATCTGACAATAACATTATAGTCTTATGTTAGATTATATCCATGAATAAATGTGGTTGACGATAGCTAGTCCGATATAGTGTCTTCTTCAAAGAGGCAAGTATTATAGTAGTATGCTGGATCCGATTTTACCCATTGGATGATGGTTAAGGAGCTAGCCCCCACTCCCCTTCTATAGCAGGATACAACTTTGTTGTGTGTGTCGTCCTTCGAGGGACCAAAGTTCAAGGGAGAGAATCGGATCTCAGGATGGCCATTTCGGTTGGATGCCAAGCAACTATAACCTTCACATGAACACCTCACCATAACTATCATGGATATTATCTTATCTTGTGCATACCTTTAAGTGTCCTTTCTTAGAAATAGAACTAGTAGTAACAAAAGCCATGATAGGAAAAAAAGACCATGAACACCCTTTCGGACTTCTCTATGGTGACTAAAGTAGCCTCACTAGGAGGCGTAATGAGTGATGTTTTTGTGCAGGGGTGGGAGACACCTTAGCACTGACCTTAACTCTTAGGATGCATGTTGTCACATCACTTTATACATTATTAATGACTTATTTATGCCTTATCATATAGACAGTTTTTATGTTATTCTATCTTATTTATTCTTTTTTTTCTGTTTTGTTGGCTTTCTTTTTTTGGGGGGGGGGTTAACTTCTTATATTACCTCGTCACTAACTTTGATTTACGAACTTATTGATTTTTTTTTAAAATGCCTTCTTCACACCTTTGTTCACACTAACCAAACCAGGTATAGAAACGGACGAGGAAGAACAAAAGAAAAAAAAGTACTGACATGATCATATGAGAAAAGCAGGAGAATTACCCCAAATAGGTTTTAAGAGGTATGACCTGACTTCTATGACTCTACACTGGTAACACACATACATAGACTGTTAACCATATCACATAACATATTGTTTTGCTCAAACTACCTAATTCATCTCTACGAACTGTTAAAAAAGCTGCAAGGAATAGCATCATTCGATTTCTTCGGGCCTAGGAAAGCAGCAGCAAATGATCAACATTGTCTCTTTCTCTCTATCTCTCTCTCCCCTCTCTCTCTCTCTATATATATATCCCTCTCCTGTCGCTCTCTATCTCTCTCTCTCTCTCTTTCTCTTGTTTTTCATACAGCATATTAGATCATGCTCAATTTCCAACATTTCAATTTCCAACATTGCTCAACGCTGTGCTGGAAAAACTTTGGATTGGGTAGATAAGGCAAGCTGGTGATCAGCTGACTGTGTCCAAACCTTAAATGAAACAATGATCAGCACATGTTTATGTGCCGCTTAAGTTTTGGCTATAACATTGCCTGTATGAAAAATCCCTCAAACATAAGAAAACTGAGCATATTTATTCCATTTGAGGCAGACTCACTATAGTTTGTTGTGTGTGTCGTCCTTCGAGGGACCAGAGTTCAATCGGATCCAGCATACTATAATACTTGCCTCTTTGAAGAAGACACTATATCGGACTAGCTATCGTCAACCACATTTATTCATGGATATAATCTAACATAAGACTATAGTGAGAACACTCAAAACTAATATTTAGGAGCACTCACCAGAAAAGTTGTAATGGTTGGCCTTTCCAGAGACTTGTATAAATACAAATTACCGGTTTGTGGATGAAGATAGAACATGGGATCTACAGGATCGTACGCAACAGAATTCACTGTATCTAGTTGGTATTCCACATCGTCCTGTAACAGAAAAAAGACAAACTTTTTTTTTCACAAAATATAGGATGAGTCTAATATTTTAATTGAAGTCAGTGAGCAAAAGATCAATTGCAGACGTTTTCAATGTTTTCAATTATCAACGTCACTACGCAAAAGCTTTAAAAGAATTTGAAAGGATATAGATTATACCTTCCATACACAGATCTGTTGCTCTCTGACAAAAATTCTTTGAACAGAAAAACAGAAATAAATTTGAAGGTAAAAAAGCCCACAACCCCCATCCACCCCATGAAACAAACAAAAAAGTTAACCAATGAATGATTGTTGTCAATTTCACAATCAATTGCAAATTTAAAACTGTGCTTATATACAAACAGTTTGGAGGACGTTAGCAGAGGACTATGTCCAGGAAAAATTCTGTGTAACCAAGATGAAAATAAAATTAAATTTAAGAAAGGCCATATTAAGAATGAAACAAAACAAAAAAAACAACCCCCAAAACCCCCAAATTAAAGTAATCCCCCCTCCACGCACACACATACACACACATACACACACATACACACACATACACGCACATACACGCACAGACACAGAAAAAAACAAAACAACAAATACCCCTAAAACCCCCCCCAAAAAAAAAATTCAAGTTAAAAAAAAAAAAACCCATAAAACCCCAAAAAGGTCCTTGACACTAAACTATGGAAATTTAATTGATAAAAGCAAATCGACTCTTATTTACAGCTCTCCAGATTGGAGTCAAAATAATCCAAGAGAAACAATGAAGAATAATGTACGACTTACTCCGTCAACATCAGGGGCCTGAACTGTCGTGATGATGGAAGGTACTTGATAGTATTCAGAAATTGTCGCGGTGAAGGGATTCAGTGCACAGATGGGTCCATTCTCATTACGAATTACAATTATTGTAACAACAGCAGTAGCTTTCCTGTCAGGATCAGCAATGTCATAGGCTCTGACTGAGAACTGAAAATGTCAAATGATAAAAGTTGCATTGAAAAGTAACTCAAATATCTAAAACAATCCTTAAAAAGTGGGAAATTTTGCTATTTGATATCATATACATGTTTAAAGTTGTTCGTTTTACGCCCTCAACAACACATTATAGGTCATATCAAAGGTGGGACTTCCGTTTTCTAGTTTATCTTTGATAGAACTTGATTCCATATGGAATCCACAGGGTCAGAGCCATGAAACTCAAAGTTAAAAGGAAAAAATGCCAATGTCTCCACTGGCATTCGAACCCAGTGCCTTCTGCTCATGACACAAAAACATTACCACTAAGTAGCAAAACCCCCCTGATATCATATCACAAGTAGATATTCTCGATATCAGAACAAGACTGATATCAGAAGGAGAAATTCTAGATGGAGAAAGAGAGAGGGAAAGAGAGAGAAAAAAAAAGAGAGAGAGTAAGGAAGAGGGAGAGGGAGAAAAAAAGAGAGTAAGGAAGAGAGAAAGAGAGGGAGAAAAAATGGAGGAAAAGGGAGAGAAAAAAGAAAGAGAGGCAGGGAGAGAGAGAGGGAGCGAAAAAAGAGAGAGTGGGACGAAGAAAGAGGGAGAGGGAGATGGAGAGAAAAATGAGAGAGGAATGAAGAGGAAGAGGGAGAGAAAAAAAGAGAGAGAGGCAGAAAGAGAGAAAGGGAGAGGGAGAGAAAAAAGAAAGAGAGGGAGAGGGAGAAAAAAAAGAAAGAGAGGGAGGAAGAGGGAGAGAAAAAAGAGGGTAAGGAAGAGAGAGAGAGGGACACAAAAAGAGAGTAAGGAAGAGAGAGAGGGAGAGGGAGAGAAAAAAGAGGGTAAGGAAGAGAGAGAGAGGGACACAAAAAGAGAGTAAGGAAGAGAGAGAGGAAGAGGGAGAAAAAAAAGGTAGAGAGGGAGAGGGAGAAAAAAAAGGTAGAGGGAGAGGGAGAAAAAAAAGGTAGAGAGGGAGAGGGAGAAAAAAAAAGTAGAGGGAGAGGGAGAAAAAAAGAGAGAAGTGAGAGGGAGAAAAAAAAGAGAGTAAGGAAGAGGGAGAGGGAGAGGGAGAAAAAAAAGAGTAAAGAAGAGAGAGAGGGAGAGGGAGAAAAAAAGAGAGGGAGAGGGAGAAAAAAAAGAGAGTAAGGAAGAGAGAGGGAGAAAAAAAAGAGAGTAAGGAAGAGAGAGGGAGACAAAAAAGAGAGTAACGAAGAGAGAGAGGGAGAAAAAGAGAGAGGGGAGGAAGAGAGAGAGGGGAGGAAGAAAAAAAGAGAGCAAGGAAGGAAAGAGGGAGAAGGAGCAAAAAAGAGAGAGAGGGAGAGGGAGACAAAAAAGAGAGAGGAAGAGGGAGGGAGGGAGGGAGGGGAAGAGGGAGGGAGGGAGGGGAGGAGGAGCAAGAGGAAGGAAAATACTAAGGTGTAATACAAAAGTGGTAGCCCTATAGAGGAAATTAATCAAAGAGTCGGTAAGGCAGCTAAAGTATATGGTCAATTAGGCTAGTCTTTTGTAGGGAAAAGATAACTTACCAACTAAAAATGGCTATTTTTAATTCAGTATATTGCCCAACATTATTATATGGAAGTGAATTATAGATATTTGATAGCAGACATGAAATTAAACCTACAGGCAACACAAATGAATTTTTTTAGATAAGTTGGTTGGCAAAACTAGAAGAGACAAAATAAGAATTCTCGGATTAGAGAAGAAATTAAAACGGACAGTTTAGAACAGAAGACGGTTTGGACTGGTAAAGTGTAAATAGAATGAATGAGTATCCCTAAAAGGATATTTTGAGTGTAAGCCTATATAGGAGCTAAACCATGAGGCAGACCTAGGAAAATGTGGACAGAGGTCATTTCTGATTGATATTGTAAAGAAAAAAAAAGAAAAAAAAAGAAGAAAAGAAAGAAAGAAAGAAAGAAAGAGATAGTACTTTAGCGGATTCAAAGAAAAAAGAGGGAGGAAGTTTATTCATTGTAGATAAACCTGACACTGAAAGGTAAACCTGGAAATGATAAAGAAAGAAAGATAAACCTGACACTGAAAGGTAAACCAGGAAATGATAAAGAAAGAAAGATAAACCT
>JARBEQ010163332.1:0-13016 GCA_030265355.1 Tritonia tetraquetra
GCCTTCACACACGTGGGTCGGCGTGTCATCAACACCCTTTACCCCTCCCCTTTATCTCCATACGATGGGATAATTATCCATTAAAAAAAAAATGTTATTATTGAACAAATAGGAATTTTGCTCACCAATGCTTACTCTTGTCCTGTTTTTTTCCCCCAGCGCAGAGAAAAGGACCTGAAAGATCAGATAGGACTTCTACAGAAACAGATTGCCGAACTCCAATTGGCATTGAGAGGGAAGGAGGAGGAAGTGGTAACTTTGCAGTTGAGTTTACAGACTCAGGTATGTTGCCTCCTATCTTTTTTTTTGTTCCCTGGCCGTCCTATTCTGAAAAAAAAGGAAACTTTATTCATCCCTTTTGGGAAATTGGACATTTTACAAAGATCATAATCAGTCATAAATACATTACACATTACATTAGCCAATTACATATATAATTACAATACATAATCATAGAAACATAAAAATACAACAGTTACAACTTGTGACCTCTCATTCATCCCCCACCATAATGGGTCGCCAAAGTTCAGTGCCCTGTGAGCTAGGGTGAGGTGTCTTGCTCAAGACACAGCACCTGAGTGGTCACCCATCCACACACTGATCCTTGTCAATGTTGCTTGACAATGCTGACCGGTTCGACACATACTCTTTCTTGCAATTATTGTGACATCTACTTCTGCAATGAAAGTAACATCTAACCTAACAACCACGTTACCATTAAATTATCTGACTTCAAGCAATGAGCAAAGGTTTTTTTCAGACAAAATGAAATACTATTCGTCCATTAAAGATTCTAAAAGCGTTTGATTTTTTCCATATTTCCATGATTTCATTTTAATTGTGCAATAAACCTGTGTTATTTTATTGTTTTCTTTTATGACACAGGCAAAAGATTATGAATCCCAACTCAAATCTGAACAATCTGCTCATGAGGAGACAAAGACGTCTTTAGATCAGACAGTGCAGTCTTTGAATGAACGCAATGATCTCATTGGTCGAATGGGACGTGAACATGCAGAGGCTTTGGAGATGCAGAAAAAAGAGGTCAGTCCTTTTTTTAGGTAGAATCTTTAACCCTTTTGTTGCTGCCAGTAATGCCTCAGTTTGGAACCTCATTTTGATGGAATTTTTTGTTTTAAATGGTGGTTTTAGAAAGAATTTAATATCTCAGTAACTATTCATACTTGGGCAAAGAAACTTTCCGAGATGTGAGTATAATGGACACCATACCTTCTGGTATAATTTCTCTCCAGAATCAGAATCATGTAAGGTCTTTCACTATTCTGAAACCCCCCAAAAAGTTGTAAAGTTTGAAGTTTTATGGGTGAATCTCCAGGGCAGAACCATGAAAACTCTGAAAGGACCAGAAAAAACCCCACACTAGGCGGGCTTGAACCCAGTCCTCTACACCCAAATTCGAGTGACTTGACCACTGAGCCATGGACCCCCAATCTGAAACCATCCTCTTGATGTAAAACAAAGGGAAAATAGTGGCGAATATCACAATTCTTAATTGTTGTTTTTAAATTCTTTAAGCACTATTACTAAATCTTTTCAGGGATGAGGTTGTATCATTTGATAAGAGTAAGAGTTGCTCAATGAAAAATCAAAAGAATGGAGGCACCAAGTTGTGACATTAAAAACATAGTAAGATTAAGAATTCCTCATGTTCATACTGTGTATAATTACCAACAAATTCCTTCCTGTTCGGAATCAGTTTGAGAAAAAGTTGGAAGAGACAATTGCAGCCAAGGATGCGGAGATAGCGGACCGAGAACAGAAGATGTCAAGGTTGAAAGCACAGATGGCAGATGCCCTGAAAGGAAATTCTTGGTAAGCGCTTAATTGGTCATTGGATGTACTATATGCAATATTTTATTTTATGATCATATCGTCGTTGCTGCAAGTAAACCACTAAAGCAACGGTTCTCAACCTGTGGGTCGCGACCCCCCGGGGGAGACCATTCTTGGGGGGTCGCGAGATCATTGAGGATTTTGAGGGGCAGGGGGTATTAAAAGGGTTTGTTTATTACTTTATTTGGGGGTTGGGGTATAAGGGGTTGTTCCACTTGCCAAACAATCAAAAGAGGGTCGCGGATTGAAAAAGGTTGAGAACCACTGCACTAAAGAATAAAGCATAGCATTTATCTAGTGTATATCCACAAGGTTCATCATGCTCTATGCGCTTTACAATGTATCATTTACACCCAGCAGGACATAACACCCCTGTATCATTGTCAACTCCATGTGATTGCCTGTTAGGCGCTTCAGCACTAGCATTCTGACAAGATTGTTTGCTGCCCTCGGCTGGGTACTCATTTATACTTGAGCCGAGTAATGTAAGCACAGTTAAGTGTCTTACCCAAGGGCACAGTGCTTTTAACATTGTCATTGTTCTTTTTTCAGGAGAGACAAAAAAACTGGTTTAGAATAGAACAGAGGAGACATGGGTGGAATGCTTGAGTTCCATGTTTCATATTTTCATTGATCCATTTGAATGGCTGTGACATCATCACAAGGTGTGTGGAAGGTCAAGGAAAATCCCCAATGATTTTCAGCAGTTTTACAAATCTGGACCTTAGTGGTTTGCTTGAGGCACCGACAATATGTTATCAGAATTATTTACCTGGTTTATCCTGTATCATTGATTCATCAGAAGGGTGTTAAAAATAATATTGTACCCCTTCAATAAAGACCACATTTTTCACGTCTTTATCTGTGATGATCCTGTAATCCATTCAGGGAACGGCAGCAACAACTGGAAGAATTGACCAAAGAATTGTCACGCATTCAGGAAGAGTGTGACCTACTACGCATGAAAATAAAATCTATGAGCAAAAACAAACAGGTAACTTTTTAAAACAAACTTAGATACAGCGCTGTAAATGAAATCAGATGGGGCTGTAAACAAAATTATGATTATAATACTTTTATTCATCCCAAGTTGGGAAATCTTTTTTACAGACATGCTTTGAAACAGCTGCCCAAAGTGGCAGATTCTCGCAGTTCTTACATAGCTGAAGAGATGACCACTAGGGCCACATTAACTTGTTTGTTGAACTTGATTATGATTTATACTGCTCAGTGTATTGTTCATGGTGTCAATCAAGAGTATAGGACACAGTTGGCTGATCATCTGCTTGTCTGAAATCTTTGATCGAGAGGATTCCCAAACCTGTGTTCAGCCGTGCTTGGTGGTTGGGGTGCCTGGATTTATACCGGGTATCTTGTGTGTCTTTTATGGCTGAACCATGGTTGGCCACAACACTGCTCTGTGGTATTGATGGGGTTCGATCAAACAAAGAGGCTTTGAAACAGTATCATCAATTCTTTATTTTAGATTCTTATACACTATCAAATAAAATTTATTTAAATTAGTTTTGTTATGGGGCCACTGTCTCTATAGCTACAATGGGTAAAGAAAAACAAGCACCTCAGACCTCTAGGATGAAATATTCGTCAGTATAGTTTATTGGTGTCACGACAGATATCTAAGCCATGACTATCTTTGTCTTTTCCTTCCCACCTTAGGGCCAATGCACCAACTGTGATGCCAGCAATGCCAAGCTTGCCAAGCTGCAAGCCACCCTTAAAGAAAGAGACGAAAGCATTAAGGAGATGAAAGGCTTGTGTTCAAAGTTTGAATCCCAGTTGTCTAAACAAGACAAATTGCTGGAACAGTGGGCGGCTACCAAAGGACAGAAAATCACTGCTCCAAAGTGAGGATAGGGGACTTGGGAATAGCCGAGGTTTCAAAGTTATAGAGGAATAGCAAGTGACAAAACCCAGGTGATTCCCTGACCTATATTATGGAGCATCATAACTTATATGACCAATCGAAACAGTGATTAAATAGTCCTGACCAATAGGTCCAAAAGCATTGTTGTGACTAGTGTTCACCTGAGTCACACACAACAACACCTGGGCACCATTAAATCAATTACAAATAAATTTAATTCGAATACTTTTTAAAAACCCTCACGTCTTAGGAAGACATGTAGACTGCCATTTCCATTCTACACAGAATAAACGGAATACTGATATGACAAATGCAAGAATGAAAAGTAGATCCAGGAAATGCTATTACCTTGCCTTGCGTTTGAGGAATAATAGGGAGGAATAGATGACGAAGCCTAAGACACTTGCAAATATTAGCCTTGCATCCTCATTTGCATGTCATTTAAGATGTGAAATACATCGTCAGCTATACCTTCCTAGTGTTTCTCCAATCATTCTTATTGAAGACGCTTAAAACCAAGAGCTGTATCTAAGACTAAACATAAGATTTAATTGGATGTATACATAATGCAAAAGAGAGATAACGGCTATTGTGAAAATGGTGATTACTGCCCTTTGTATAGAGGTGATTATTACTTTAAATATCAATGTTAAAAGTCGCAAACCGTATATGTCTAAAAATAGCCCCATCGTTATTTTTTTCTGACAACACATGACTATTTTTTACCAAGTAGCTACGTCACTACCTTATCATAACTACCAATCAAAACGCTTCTATTTGTCTTGCGTGCAAACCATTTACCATTCATTAGTTCTAGTTTTGAATAAGGCTTTTCCAATTTTTTCAAAACAGTAGGATTTTGATTGGCACTGTTTACGTCTTTCACTGTCGATGTGTTGGGTCGAGACCACAAGCAACAGTTTGTCTTTTTCTTTTTATTGTTGTCCGTTTCCTAATGATGTAGAATAGTTATAATGATGATGAGTAAAATCAGAAGAAACCACTGGCAGTGATGGTGTGTAACGATATATCTGCAGAATTCAAATCTGTAACCACAGTGTCAAAAGGTGACTGACTTAGCCTCCTGGTCTTTTTTGCCATTGCATAGTTATTAGCAATTGTATATATATACATGTGTGTTTAAGCCTGTAAGATGTTTTGTTTGTGGCATAAAAGATGTTTTATGACAGAGATGACTCATGTGATATTATTTATGGATATTGTTAATTACACACCAGGATGACTTCAGTTATTAATGTATGCTCTAGCACGGATATAACGAAATTTCAGGGACAGCACAATTGATTTAGCTCTATCGCTATTTTGTAACCAGTCGAATCGATTACTGTAACTCACTCCTCTTTGGGCTGCCCCAGACAACAATGAATAGATTACAAGTGATGCAAAACAAAGCAGCACGAGTTATCGTTCAAGAAACACCTGAAAACTGAACTCTTCCGTTCCGTTTTTGATTAGCTAGATATAATACTTATAATATCATGGCCAAGGATATTTTTTAAAATATCAAAGTTCTTTGATGTGAATGAATGAACGAATGAACGAATCATTGTGAAGCATCTCTGAGCATCACTGATGGATACTGGCGCTATGTAAATAATTGTTTATTCTTATTCTTATCACAAAAAACTAAAAAAGAATGACTACATCACACCGGTTTTCCAGTCACTACATTGGCTTCTGGTGAAGAAGAGAATTGACTATAAAATAGTCTGTCTCTCCTACAACTGTACACACGGTTCAGCCCCTGACTATCTAAAATGCCTTGTAAATGTTCACTCCCCAAAACGTCAACTTAGGTCATGCACTTCTTTGTGGCTGGAGAAAAAAATCCCCAAAAACAAATTCGTCGAGCGCTCATTTTCATATTCGGCCCCAGCTGTGTGGAACTCCTTAACTGCTCAGACAAGAAACTGTCAAACTTTGTTATCATTCAAGAAACACCTGAAAACTGAACTCTTCCATTCCGTGTTTGATTAGCTAGATATAATACTTATAATATCATGGCCTAGCATATATTTTTTTATCAAAGTTCTGTGATAACAATTACTGAGTGACCGAGTGGATGAATGAATGAATGAACGAATGAACGAATCATTGTAAAGCGCCTCTGAGCATCACTG
Organism: Tritonia tetraquetra; assembly: GCA_030265355.1. Lineage (NCBI taxonomy): Eukaryota > Metazoa > Mollusca > Gastropoda > Nudibranchia > Tritoniidae > Tritonia > Tritonia tetraquetra. The sequence continues at coordinate 5,881 of JARBEQ010163332.1, forward strand.
ATGGATACCAGCCCTATATAAATAATTGTTTATTATATTATATTGTTAAATCAATGATAATATAACAAAAAATTCTGACCAAACATTTCTTTCACTATAACGCTATTTTCATTTTATGCGTGTCTGCTGTATCCGTGCTAGAGTGCATTTTTCAGAATTTTGTTTACAAGTCACAGGCAAAGACAGGTGAAAACCATCCATCAACTCAGAGAGTTTTTCTCCCATCTTTGGGGTATGAGGACAACTTTTTCCTGTATAAAAGTAAATGAAAATAAATAAGAGACGCTTATATGGTGCTCGGTACTTTGTGTGTAAATAACAGGGGATTGAGAATTATTTTCACCCTGTGCTCCACAAGGTCCCACTTTATTGTAAAGACACTGAAGTAGATTTTCTGTTTATCAATTCTCTTTGTTTCAAGTCTGTACTGTGTAATGAACAATTTGTGAGACATTTGCCTTCAGGTTTCTCTCACATTAACTTCTTTTGAAAACATATATTGTTTAATATTGTTATGTTACTCAAATTTGCCACACCTTAACATAAATGTGAAAGAGATGTTTTGAAAAGCTTTAACAAAAATTTACCAAAATTTAACTCAAGCGTGTCATACATTTTCATTGGACAAATTTTATTGACGAACGTCTTTTGTTTGGAAAATTTTTATATGTAATATTTCATCCTCTATTATTTATGTACAGTCACATTTCTTCAAAGGCAGGTAAATAATTCGAGGTGTTTTTTGTTCACATTCAGTTGTTCCATCGCCATTTATTTGGTCGACCTCTCCTTCTAATTCCTGCAACCTGCATCCTCATCACTCTTTTCCCAATGTAATCATCACCTCGTCTGTTCACATGACCAAACCACCTCAATCTGCTCTCTCTTATTTGAGATCTTCTCTACGCCCAGGACCTGCCATATTTTATTATTTCTGATTCTGTCATTCATTCATGGTCCAGTATCTCAGCATTCTCATCTCTGCTACCTCCAGATCATTTTCCTGCTTCCTTGTTAATGGGATGATTTCAAGCCCAGATGTCGGAGAAGATTCTTCCACTTGTATATTATTATTATTATTTATGTATGACAGCATTTCTATAGTATTTATGGATTAGATTGTACTGTATGTCATGTGACCACTTCTGACAAAGTGGAACATAAGTCAGAGAACACGCTTTAGAGACAGTGACAAAAACCATCATAGTGTCATTGTTATGACGTACTATGCCTACCAGCTTCACGGGGCAATATCTCAGCAACTGTTCAACCAATTGCGATAAATTTAGTATAATTGGCATAGGGGATTTGCTGTCCTTTACCTTTATACTGATACTTTGTTTTGTTATCCAAACCACATAATATCCCCAAGGAGTGTCGTGGCCAGCCCCATGTCCAGAATTACTGGACGAACACAGAGCTGAAAAAAACTCTGGATCAGGTAGATAAGGCAAGCAGGTGATCAGCCCACTGTGCTCTGAACCTTGATTGGCACAATGAGCAACACATTTAATAATTCTGAGTTATGTCCCACTTTATCAGAACCGGTCACACATGGTCATAAAAAATATCATTTTGGAGTAACGATATCAGCATTGCTGTACAAGTGTGTTTAGAACCTATTGGGCAGCTCAATTGTTTTTTAACACTTTTATGTAAAAATAAAAAGACATATATATGTGATTACTGCTGATACCAATAAAAGAAATTATTTTCTACTTTCTGTGTCACCTGTGTTCTTTTTAAATTGCTGACCACAAATGAACAGTGTGATTTTGGAAATACACTCTAGCATGTATATAATGAATACGCACATAATAAAACTAGCGTTATATTGAAAGGAATTTTGGTTCCGCATTTGAAAAATATTATCATTGACTCGACTTCTTTCTTATCCAATTCCCTTTTACCATTACAGTGTAGGGTCAGCACTATGAGGCTGGATTTCTCTGGATTAAGGTATTAAGCCAAGCAGGTGATCGACCCACTGTGACCTTTTTGGTAGGAATTAATTTTGCCTGGACAGCGGCCTTGCGTCTGTCTCCGATAGGACTAGGTTCTTGATCCCACCTACCTGAATAGGATCAGGGGAGTGGCTTATAGGTTTTCACCGAGTTTCACGGAGAAAAATACCAGACGCTGCCAGAATCGAACCATGTACCTTTTGCTTCAGAGGCAAGATCTGTACCTCTGCGCCACTGGGACCCCTTCATTGACTTGATAATATAGCAAAATTAAATGTGCTGTCCCTGAAATTTTGTTATATCCGTGCTAGAGTGTACCCAGTTTGTTTTGTTGTTGAGCGCTTTGGGGTGAGGGTGTATTAGGGCCCGAGATGACATTTGTGAACAAAGCAGAACATTGGTCAGAAAATTCAATTTCGAGATATTAATATTAAATACCATTGAAGGGTCATTATTTTGACGTACTTGGGGGGCTTCGTGGCGTAGCGGTTAACGCTTTCGCTTCATGAGCAGAAGGTACTGGGTTTGAATTCCGGAGGCGACATTTTTTCCTTTGAATTTTGTCGAGTTTTATGGCTCTGACCCTGATGATTCCAACGGAACCAAGTCCTATCGGAGATGGACTATGATTCGGAGGTCCCGCCTTTGATATGACCTAAAATGTGTTGCCAAGGGCGTAAAACTAAGAACTTTTTGACGTACTTCACTTAGCAGTTTTAATCGGCAATACAGTAGTCGCTGCCCATGTGCATGGTGATTGGGAGCCCACTCGGGTGGTGGTCGATGGTCATTATTATTTTTATGATTGTCTCCCTTTTTTATGGGTTTTTTTTCAGCGTTGTGTCCCTTGATTTTCCAAATCTAGCGGCATAGAAATGCTGCTGAGTTGTTCTAAAATCGCAAACCATTCATGGTATGGTAGATGTAACTTGCAATAAAAGAGAGTCCTATCAAAAGGTTGTTAGAGCTCTTAACTCTTTCGTTATCCTGCTCCTGAGAAATGTTACCCTTTCAATATCAGTATCAGCCCCCCGAGACCATGCCATGATTTGGATACGTTAGTATTAAAAAAAAATTAAATTCTGAACTTATAAAGAGGGGAAATACAAGTATAGATATTCTGAAAAAAAGAATGAAAGAGTATTCTTTTGAAATGATTTACAAATGCTTTGGATACCTTTTGTGTGCTTTTATGTGTATGTAATGTAAAAACTATGACAAACAATGTGTACGTCAGAACTGGAGGAGGACGACGCCTTGGACAGAAGAGTATGGAAGGCAGGGATCTGCACCGGCGACCCCTTGAGATAGGAATAAAGGCTGAAGAAGCAGAAGAAAACTATTATACTGTCTCATCATAGTAATAGCAAAGACACTTGATGAAAAACTTGCAGTGTCATGCACGATTGGTAGATCTAACATGTAATTAATAGGGTTTGTTCCATACAGTAGGGAATTACCAGACATCTTAAAAAAATTACACACAGTGGGCTGATCACCTGCTTGTCTTAACTTTTTTATCCCATTTTCAAATACATAATATATGTTGCAGGGGAACGAAGTGGAACAGAGGTACGGTTCTTGCCTCTGAAGCGAAAGTACATGGTTCGATATTTTTCTGTGAAATTCGGTGAAAATTTTTCTCCTTGAAACCTAGTGAAAACCTATATGCCACTCCCCTAATCCTATTCAGGTAGGTGGGATCAAGAACCTAGTCCTATCGGAGACGGACGATAAACTCAGAGGTCCTGTGTGCACATTGCGCACATTAAAGAACCCTTGGCGGTTAAAAATCGATAAGAGAAGGCCGCAAGGCCGCTGTCCGGGCAAAATTAATTCTGCTTGGCTTAATATCTTGATCCAGAGACATTCAGCACTCATAGTGCTCGCCCTACACTGTAATGGTAAAAGGGAATTGGATAAGAAAGAAAGAATATACGTTGCTCTTTGTTAGCATACAATGTAGTTTTGATGTCGTGAGCTAAGAGAGAGCAGCATGATTGGATCAATAATAATATTTTTTTAAATCCACTGAGAACCCGACTTCTTACAAACTGTGAGGTACAATTGAGGAGAACCAGCTGCTTAATGAACATGGAATTGCGCTAGCCTGCTCACAACTAAAAGCGATTTTTTAACAACCATCCATTCCTCTTTGTAACATATCACAGGGTAAGGGCTAGTCTGATGTTGGAAACAGTGCCAAAAATAATACATTTCAAAACAAACAGGCAATCAGTGCACTAAGTAACCTAAAATAGAAGTTTCAAGTTTTATGCCCTTTTCAAAACAGAAAGGTTCAACATAACTTGACTAGAGGGGATTTTACATATATCTCTAGGGCAGAGCCACGAAAACACTGAAAAGTCCAGAGAAAAAATCTGTATACGGCAGGACTCAAACCAAGACCTCCATACCCAGTAGTAAGTGACTTGACCACTGTGCTAGGGACTAAATAATCTGCCGATTTGGATAGATCAATTTTAATCTTATTGGAGCAGCGGCTCATTATCAGTGAGATGTTCAAGGACTCTTTTCTTTGCCTAAGATGTCATGAAATGAATGGACAAGACTCAGAATTCACTTTTCAACAATTTAATTGTCATATCATGTCAAGAATTTAATATCAACATACATTTTTCTCAGCTCTGGTCAAGTACATAAGAACTTGCATTCATTATTATCTCCTGTTCAAAATGATGAGGATGACAATGGTTGTGATGATGATGATGATGATGATGATGGTAATGATGGTAATGATGAAGAATATGCAATGATGATTATGATCGTGATAGTGGCAATGATGATAGTTGTAAATTTCATTAGTTTTTTCCCCCCAATAATATTGTAACACTCTTCACACTCATTCTCTTGCTTTTCTTCTGACACTCTTTCTCCACAACGCATTTCCCACTCTCTCCCACACGCACATGACACATGGACTATGTTGATCTAAAAGTCTCCTCAAAGTTCAAAGCCGCTATCTGCGCCTCCCGGGTCATCTCTCTCTTCCTCGGGTTCTATTGGGTCCTGGAATAGAAGGGAGAGGGAAATTCAAGATAAAAGTTAGGATAGCATGTTGGAGAAAAATCTTGAATCATATGTAATTTGTCATGTAATTTCCCAAATAATATTAAACAAACTCCCCCAGTCTGACAGTGCCTGGGGAAAAGGAAGAGCTAGGGAGAAATTTAAGGACAATATCCTGAAAGACATGCTGGAATCTGCACATGATTGCCGACGATGCCAATGACACAGGCTGCTGACTCCACCTTGAGAAAAAGCGAAGGAAAAGAGATAGTCACAGATTCTTTTTCTGGTGTGACCTGGTACAGATTTTAACATTTGTGTAAACTTTGGTGACTGCAAACATCATTGAGCTCAAAGATATTGACAAAGTGCAGAAAATAAAACTGTTGTACCAAACAATAAGCTGCTATTACTAATACTCTTACCCCAATATAGTGAGGACAAATATGAAAAAGGTGTGATAGGTAGGACCCTGGATCAAGGCAGAGCAAAATATCTAATCGACTTCACAAAGACGGCTAAATGAAAACAACTTTCAAATTTAGGACTTTTAAGACATAAGCCAATAGATTAGAGAAGGCAAATTTTAATTGAACCTGAAACCCTGAAATAATAGACAGTACTTATCCAGACACGCTGAAACCTTATCCACAAAAACTAAACTTCTTTTTTCTCTGTGTCTGCCCTAAAGAGAAGTTTAAGTATGCTGAAATTGGAGGTATGGGTTCCCATAAAAATTCTGCTTCAATATATATATAAAGGAGGCAGCATATAAGCTTTAAAACGATGTCAATACATTCTAACACATATCTATTACTTGACATGTTCAGTGGGGTATAAATATGGAATCAACTGATCGCCAGGCTCAAAGAATTCAAACCTGTTTGATGACGAGGAAACTCTTGGCCACTTCATTCATCTGATGTCTTACCCACAAAGTTATTGTACTTTGGTCTATGTGCCTTACTGTCATCCACCAATTCTACCAGCCATATTGTTTTATATTCACATCAAACATAAATAACCTTACTCATTGGCTTGTAAACAATGGCACTGATACTGATAGCGTTACGGATAACACACTGAACCAGTCAGCAAAGTCAAGCCAGCGGTCGTGATTAGTACTGAGGAGCACCATGTCCTGATTGCCCAGCCTTGAGTAAGACACTTTACTTTGCTTACTCACCAGACTAAGGTGTAAATAAGTACCCGGCTGAGGGCAGCAAAATGATCTTGCCAACATCTAACAGGCAGCTTGCACTGTATACTCCGCATGGAGTTGAGAAGGATACAGGAGGGTAATGGCCTATTGGGTGTAAACGATACATTGTAAAGCACATAGAGCTCCGTGGATTTGTGTTATGAATGTATTATGATTTACTTTTACTTAAAACACTTACTCTCATCTCTCTGGGTTCCTGGTCTTCCCCGTATTGAATGGTTTGGTCAATATGTACCAATATGTCCATTATGTTGTCCTCGTCATTGTAGTCCAGGGGAAGGAAATGAACTAAACTGAAATCGTCAAGCTGAGCAAAAAAAAAAAATTAGAATAATTAAATGCCCCGCATGCACTATGATCACATTCAAAACTAAACAGGATGGCAATCACAGCCTTGTGCAGCAACAGAACTTTATATGATGTTTTTTTTGCCACCTGCAATGTGTGCTGTAATTCCCTGACTATGCTATGACATTAACTGATGTTGTATAGGGAGTTTATCAATAAAGTCACCCTATATAGTTTAATAAATTCTGTTTCACAGTAGCAACATGTCATATTTACAACTTAAATTGAAGCAATCTGTGGTTTAGGAAGTTTGGTTGCATATATTTCTTTCTTTATCATTCCTTGGATTACCTTTTGGTGTAAGTATGATTGCATATACAATAAAACTATTTGGATGATACATCTCTATCCATTCCTTCTATCCAATCTTAACCTACATCCAATCCCAAGTGATTTTTTTGTTCTCCAAGTCCCATTAATATTTGTTTTGTTATCCAAACCGCATTATACACCTAAGGAGTGTTGCAGCCAGCTCCATGTTCAGCATTGCTGAATACAGTGCTGGAAGAACTCTGGATCAGGTAGATAAGGCAAGCAGGTGATGAGCCCACTGTGCCCCAAACCTTGAATGG
>JARBEQ010163665.1:0-13013 GCA_030265355.1 Tritonia tetraquetra
ATGAGTCGTCACCGTGTAATCAATCCTTGAGTCGGGCATATGCCTATTGCTTTGAATCCATTTGGTTCGGGCAAGTATGAGATTACCCAACTGTTCCCTAGATAAGTGGTGGGGCTGCCACCTCAGGGCCCTTTACCAGGCTCTGTGACCTCTTGGTCTGGATCTTCATTTGAGGCCTTCCCAATAATATGGTTGTACCTGTTTAGTATAGCCCTCAAAGTCATTAGACCACTCAAGCCTCTCCACCGCATCAAGGTCGGTCACACTCCTATATATGGTGCAGAATGCTTGGTTGTATGGAAGAAGGAAGAGCAGATTCTCGAAAGGCTACTTTCATACCTAAGGAATGCGTGGGTCGCATTCTTCCGAGTATGATTTTTATAGCAATGTTGGAACGCCAAGCGTTCTATAAATTCAACAGCCAAACCACTCCAGCATTGCTTTCAAATTCATATTTATGCGACTCTTCTCTCGCCACCGTACTTAGGTAGGCCCTATACACGCGACTTTAATATTTACACATTTAGATATCATCTATATTTCGGTCGGAGTAATGTCAGCCAAAATCTCAATTCTATTTGTAGAACTGAAGCCTGGCATTTTGATTACAGTACAATTCTATCTATCTCGTCAACAATACGCGTGGAGCTTCCTGGTGTCTCTGATGATAAATGACTCGTTTTAATGTCACACCCACGACATCTTGGTAAAAACTCGTGCCTTATCTGTTCAAGTACCAGGAGGGAATGAAATCATTGAAATTATTTGCTAATACCATCTGTTGATCTCTCCCTTTTTTCTTTGACACCTACATACGCGTGCGTACCTATAATACGTAAACATATTTTTGGCCATACGATAGATTGAAAGATCTCAATGATGGTTAACTAGACAGCCACACACACTTTTAGATAGAGAGGTATATTATATCCTATCACATGTATGGCCGAGGTGGCCGAGCGATTAGGACAACGAACTAACATAGTGAGGGTCGTGGGTTCATGTCCCGTTCCAGGCACTTCGCTGTTTTCTGGGGGCATCAAACTTCACTCCGATTGCCTCACTCGACCTAGGTAGACCAGTGCCCTGTCCAGAAAGACATAATATTGTAGCTTGTCCGCTCCATGCAACCAAAACCGGAGTTAAAACCAGTGCCATGAGCCTTAAGACCCCTAAGCACATAATGTTTACTTTTGGCCAATATCATTATAATATTATTTACCCGCCTTTGATTTGTGTGTGCTTTGTTTTTAAAATTGATTGGGCTTGGAATGCATTCAATCTACATCTAATTTACCCTCCCCTTCTCATTTATTTATTTACGTATTTATTACGTATCTCATTCATTCATTCATTCTCTTGCTTATTTATTCATTTGTCGCACGCGTTGTTGCTCAAGAATGTAATATCGCTATGCTGTGCCATTCCTTGGATGTAATGGTTTCAGCTAATAGTAAAATAGCCCACTAAGACACAATATAGCGTTGCACTCTTTCTTATCAATAACCTTTTTAGTACCTTTCGGTGTAAGGTTGCGTTGGATTCATGATTAAAAATAAAAAGTTGCCGGAATCAGTTGATGCACCTCTTTTTAACTTATAGTTATCATGATAAATCATTGATGAAAGTGTTTGCGTATTGAATCTAAGCTTTATACGTCCAACTTTTTCCCAGCTATGCCTTTACGACGAAATCAAGATTCAAAAATCGATTTAGAGTTATCTTCGTTTCATGGCACGGAAACTCCAAGATCCAATAACTAAAATCGAAGAAGTCTTTGTTGGCTTGTACTCATGATATTGAAATTTATCATACCTGTCACAGATTGTACAGGTATAAAATCTGATACGAAGGCTTAGAGATGAACGGAGAAGCCGCTTACTTGTGGATCATGCAAAACTGGGAGATTAAAAAGTCTGTGAAGTTTTTATTGTATGCAGGGATTATCTTATTCACTGTTCGGTGATAATGTTTCTATCAAAAGTAGTTCCTTATGATAAAGAAAGGGTTTTGTTGCGCACATTTAAGTTCTAATGAACTAATTAATAATCTAAAAGATTCTAAAGAAATACGCTATTTCAGCATGAATATAGCTTTTTTAAAATATCGCTTTTGACAAGCACAGGGATGACAGATACTGTTATTTGTCTAATCGTTCAACTTCTTCTCCTGCCTCATCAATAATGATTAAAGAATAGTACCTTCAACTGGGCTCAACAACTTTTTAGGCTATGCTCTATACCTTGTGGCACTGTACCTACTTCTTTGTATCATCATTTATTATCATCATCACCAGTACCACTAGCACCACCACCACCATCATCATCGTCGTCGTCATCACCACCACCGTCATCATTACCATCATTATCATTATCAATATCACTTTTATTATTACCCTCATATTATTGTTATTATCATCATCATCATCATTATTATTATTATAATCATTATTATTATCATCATTATTATCATTATGATTTATATCATTACCATCATTATCGGCATTATTATTACTATTGTACTCAGGATTATTGTTCCAGTATGAACATTTTGTGTGAATGTCTTGCGTGTCACTAGTTGGGACCCCTCTGTGGCGCAGGGGCAATGCATTCGCCAAATGAACTAGAGGTCCGTGGTTCAAATCCATGTTTAGTCAAAGGGTTTAGATGTTTATTTTCCTACTGTGCTGGTTCAAGTCCTATCTGAGATGGACCATAAACGGGAGGTCCCGCCTCTTGAAGTGTCGAAAAGAGTGAGAAGCTGAAAACTTTAAACGTTGCTACTCAGGGTTGACCTCGACAATGCATTGCGACATTAGTTGATTTGATAAAGTAAAGCATAGCACTTATATAGCGCATATCCGCGAAGTTCATCAATGCTATATGCGCTTCACAATGTATAGTTTACCCCCGGCAGGCCATAACACTCCTGTATCCTTCTCAACTCTACGAGGAGTATACAGTGCGAGCTGCCTGTTAGGCGCTTCAGCACTAGCATTCTAACCTCGGCCGGGTACTCATTTACACCCGAGTCGAGTGAGGTAAGCAGAGTTACGTGCCTTACCTAAGTGCACAGTGCCCGAGTGGTCACCCGTTCAGGCACTGATCACGATCAATGTAACTTGACCACGCTGACCGGCTCAGCGTGCTTACCGTTCGACCACCGGCGCCTCTAAAATCAATAAAACAAAAGTATAGCCTCTACTTTTGAGAATTGGTATCCCATTTCTACACCTGGGTCGAGTGAGGCAAACGGAGTAAAGTTTCTTGTCCAAGGAGAAAAAAAATTAAGTGCCTGAAGCCGGACTCGAACCCACGACTCTCGCCATGGAAGTCCGTAGTCTACACTCGGCCACCATTCTCAAACGAGGCCTGGGAAAGTATATGCGATAGACCAGCCTCCGCTACCGAAACCGGGTCAATCTCCGGCCCTGTGAGCCTCAACGACTCTTAATTATACAACTATAGCCTATATTTAAAACTAGTCTTTCTTTGATCTTTTCAGACCGATCATGATGGTGGACTTAACACCCCAGAACCGTTTGACTCGTAAACGGAATATGTTACTACAGAAGCAACTGGATGTGCGACTACAGGTGAGGAGATTTTGTAGTATTAATGATTATGTCCTCTTCTATCTAATCTATTCATCCACTACAAACGAGGTGTGTACTATTGGAAAGCACCACCACTACCACTAACATCGTCATCATCATCATCATCAACATCTTCAACATCATCATCATCACAGCCATTGCCACCACCACCATCATCATTATTATCATCACCACCCACCATCACCACCACCACAATCATCACCACCATCACCATCACCACCATCATCATCATTACCATCAGCATCAGCATCACCGCCACCACCACCATTCCCTATGTTTAGACGATATCACTCATAATTCTGGCCTTACACTGTAATAGTAAAAGGGAACTGGATAACAAAGAAAGAACTATAGTTATTTAAATATCAACGGTGCCTTTTTTCTAATTGAGAAAAATGAATCTCAGTTCAAATATATCATATTCTGCTCTAAAATTAATGAAGTCACAAAGCTATTCATACAAATTATATGGCACGAGCAGCATATTGTGTGCGCACTTTTATGGACGTACACAATAATCATAATATTATGCGAATTATTAGATCTGTCTGCCCAGAGTGATAGAAAAAAGTAAAAGAACCTCCCAGTTTATATCAATTGCTGAGGGGGTATCCACAAGGGCTAAAGTAATTTGTTTATTGGCCCGTCTTTGATTAATACTGATCAGTGCATTGTTCATGGTGCCAGTAAAGAGTTGTGGACACAGTGGGCTTGTCTGAAATTCTTGGATCCATAGAATTTCCGGAGCTGTGTTCAGTCATATTTGGTGTTCGGGGTACCTCCATTTATGGCAGCTATCTTGTGTGCCTTTCATTGTTGAACATAGGGCTGGCCCTAACACTGCTCTGTAGTCTTGATAGGGTTCGATCAAACAAACAATTAGATCTGTGAATATTTTTGGGGTCATAACTGAACTATTATTAGACCAAACAGATATATGAAATAGGGAGACAAAAAATGTTGTTTACAACACATGGGCAAATACATGCAATACAACTAGACAGTGTACGCATCGTTGGCTGTGAAATTGCACCACGTGCAAGAATAGCTAGAATGAATTCAAATATGAATCGCGAGTGATGGGGATGACGATGAATTCAAAATAGTAACAACAGCAGTTAGGATCAGAGAATACTAATGATGATGATTACAATGTTGGCAACAATGATGATAACAAAATTGTAATCTTGATATTGGTATAAATGTTCTTGTGGTTGTTGTTATTGGTGCCGCCGCTGCTGCTGCTGACGATGATGATGATAATGATATTGATGATGATGATCAATATTACGATGACTGCAGTATCCTCATCAAAGTTTATCGGGGGTTGACGGCCAAATATGATTATTGTTTATTATGATATGACAATATAAAGACACGAGTTAGAGAAATGCTGGGTTTTGCCAAGCAAGAAAACAAACTTATTTTCAGTTGAGAGGCACAATAATATGTCTCAGGGCATGTGGAGTGCATGTCAAGACAAAAATGCTTCTTGTTCTCATTTCTTAAGAAATAACGTTTTCTTGTGTTTTTTGTTTCGTTGTTGTTGGGTTTTGTTGGGTTTTTTGTTGTTGGTTTGTTGTTTTGGTCTTTTGGGTTGATTTAAAAATTTTTTATTTTTTTTTAAAATTTACTTTTTATTTATTTATTATTTGTTTATTTATTTATTTATTTATTTATTTTTGGGGGGGGGGGGGTATACGTAATGTTCTTATATATTGTACTGTTCTTAGATTAGACAGACATATTACGCTCTAACACACAGACAAAGAAAAATACCACCAGAATGATGTCTGAAAAGTTTCACTTTATCTCCCAATATTACAGATCATGACAGAGGAATACAGAATGACCAAGAAAGATCTAGAGCGGAACTGCAGAGATCTTGGTGGTTTCCTTATGTATTTACGACACACAGCACCAGGTAGTGTATTATTATTATTATTATTATTATCATTATTACCATTATTATTATTATTATCATTATAACCATTATTATTATTATCATTATTACCATTATCATTATTATTATTATCATAATATTCTAACGGGTTATCCATAATTCAATGTTTAATTCACTACATTATATTTGTTAAATTCATATTGGGAATTATACTTTTAACAGTATGACATATCAAAGCACGCATTGTGACATACTGTTCCATAACTGTATAATAGTATGAATGGGAACTCTTACACACCGAACTTGATGAGGCCGTATAATTATTGTGTCATACACTTAAATCCTTTTAAGACAGGCGACTAAAAATATGGAATATAGAGATCGAAAGCAGACTGTATGGGACTTAATACATCAATGCTTAGTGTAACCCGGGGGAGGAAGAAGGGGGGGGGGGGTCGTCACAAAGGAGTGGCAATGCAAAATCGGATAACTTACACGTTCTATATGATGAAACATGATTGATAAACATTCTGTTGAATAAAATCTTTATCTCTATTACAGGTCTCAGTGCATATGGTCAACCTGACACAAGGGCTATGAATGCGAAAAACATCATACAAAATTCCACGACGGACAGTCCTGAGAACATTGAAAAGAAAAAGGCAAAAGATTTGTTATACCAACAATTTAAAAAGAGCGGGGATAAGAGAGAGAGACTATCCAGTGAACGCTCGGACAAAGAAGGCTCAGACGGGCCGCCCCCTCGACCCCCTCGAAACGAATTCTTCAATAAGAGGATTGTTTTAGATTCTAAAAGACGTAGCTTCCTACAGCACAGTGCAATGAAAGATAGCGGCAAGCCGTCAAGCGCCGACCCCCGTGATGATCTTCGACGTTTGGGTGGAGCCATCAGCCATGCTGGGTTTTTGTCCAATAGAGACACGCCAGGGGAAGCCTCGTCGAAGAAACGTCCACAGACGGCCTCCCCGGCAATGCAACGCCCGAGAACTGCCCGATACGGGAGTGACGCGTATTCTGAACAAGATGAATACGCAAGAAAAGAAATTCTAAATAGATTTGATGTCATTTTCGATCCCAACACCGTCAAACCCGAGGGCAAACTACGACAAAGGGGGCTGGCAGCCACCCCCATCGTTTTACCCAAATCAGACTCTGACAACAGAAACCTTGATCAAAGTAATTTACCTCCATCATCATCAGCACAATACATCCTCAATCGTCGGGTAGCCTGGAGTGCGCCGCCAAAACGAAGAGAAGCTCCAAACGAGGCATATTCTAACGCACCGCATCCACCAGCCAACAGACAAACGATGAGCGTGACGCCCAGGTCGGGAACTGCTCACAACTTAAGATGTAGCTCTGCTGCCCCCGTCATAAACAGGGAGGCAGGGCCCAGTGAGATAGAGGCAAACCGAATAACAGAAATTCAAATGGCAAAACGAAACCCACCGAGACCGAAGACTGCTCCACCTGTATATCAGCTGATGCAAAGAAATGTGGCTGCTCCCCGGCAACAGGTTTGTGAAAATTGTATCCCATTATTGGTTTCTCTCACTACAACGAATAGTTCGTTGAAGCATGACTACCAAAATTTAGTCTTTCTTTCTTCTTTCTTTGTCAATAACCTTTTAGTACCTTTCGGTGTAAGGTTTGTTGCTTTGAATCCGTTTGGTTCGGGCAAGTGGGAGATTACCCCACTGTGTCCTAGATAAGTGGTGGGTCTGCCACCTCAGGGCCCCTTACTGGGCCTTGTGACCTCTTGGTCTGGATCTTTATTTGAGGCCTTCCCAATATTATGGTTGTACCTGTTTGGTATAGCCCTCAAAGTCATTAGACCACTCAAGCCTCTCCACCACAACAAAACTTGATAGTAGAGATAAAAGTAAACTATAGGCAACAGAAAGGAAGTTCCTAAGAAGATCAATAGGCAAAACAAAGAGAGATAAATTCGAAATCTAGGATTAGGGAAGAAGTAAAAACTGAAAATCTGTAAAAATCCATTAAGATGGTTTGGACATATAAACAGAATGAAAGATATCAGAATTTCTAAACAAATACTAGAATGTAAACAGCAAGAAAAACTACCTAGAGGTAAACCAAAGAAAATATGTCAGGTTGGAGTTTCAGAAAAAAGAGAGGATCTATGCCTGTATGGGCAAAGGAGATGTCGCTGAACAGGGATCAATGGCGAAAGTTTGTGCATCACGCATAAACCTTACACCAAACGGTACTTTATTGAAAAAGAAAGAATAAAGAATTGATTTCACATCAAAATAAAGATGACAAACAATGTAAAATGGATGAAATAACTATGACTATTAGACCATAATTATGACAAACCATTACAAACGGCTAATTCAACATTTTCAGTACCATGATGCTTACAAAATACTGTTTCATTATAACGATGCCTTTTTTTAGAGAGCATAACCTAATGTACAGTCAAGAACAAGAATAACTCACCAAAACATCATAATCATGTTTTTGTTTGCACGCCCATGCATAGGACTAATCCCCTACTTGTCTGAAATAAACTAATTCAGAGCACAACATATATATTGATAAAAGAACTAAAAGATTCAAAGCACAACAGATATATTGATAAAAGAACCAAAAGATTCAAAGCATAACAGATATATTGATAAAAGAACTAAAAGATTCAAAGCATAACAGATATATTGATAAAAGAACTAAAAGATTCAAAGCACAACAGATATATTGATAAAAGAACTAAAAGATTCAAAGCACAACAGACATATTGATAAAATAACTAAAAGATTCAGAGCATAACAGATATATTGATAAAAGAACTAAAAGATTCAAAGCATAACAGATATATTGATAAAATAACTAAAAGATTCAGAGCACAACAGATATATTGATAAAATAACTAAAAGATTCAAAGCACAACAGATATATTGATAAAAGAACTAAAAGTGGAGACGAATTTGACACGTGGAATACTAGCAGGTCCAAAAAAAAAAACCCCAAAAAACAAAACAAAACAAACAAACACAAACACAAAAAAGAAAAATTGAAAGGAATATCTCTCTTTCTCGTGCACCATGCATATCTCAGTTTGAAAGCACTAGGTTCCTTTTCAAAAGATCCCACCATCGACGGCGGCACTGTCTGGGTCGTCTATATCCCACCGCTATCCTTTTGCAGTTCTCAAAGGTGTAAATTATTGTTTTTTAATTTCAATTTAACTCTTTCCAGACGTATGGTGTCCGCGTTTAGAAGTAAACAAATTTCACGTCGCAACTTTCATCTTGATTGTCTCAATGTTCTCTACTTATTTTTTTCCCTAATTACTTTCCTGGTGTTCTCCATCAAAACTGAACAATTTGATGTATAATATGTCTATCTAGCTTTATTAGTTTTCTTGTAATGACACTTTTAAGACACCCGAACATAGCCCATATAGTGGTCGTACGTCCGGAAAGAGTTAAGCACATGTCAATGTGTCCGTATTCAGAACATTTTTCAATTTCGACTAACTGTTACTTATCTTGGCCTCGTAAAAACACGTTTAATGGAATAGGTATAACGCACACACGCACAACCACTCTCACACACACACACACACAAACTCTCAACACTGTGATCAAAATAGAGGAGTGCTGGTGCACCCTCCGCACCAAAAATATATTTTAATGATACTAATTAGCCTGACACGAAAGGAAACAGAGAAAATAATAGATAGATAAATATATTGATGAAGAGGCCAGTTGAAAGATATGTCGAAATTACCTCGGTGTCGAAATAAACACACACACTGGCCTACCTTGCCTTTCCCACAGGCATAATAAATTTCAAATGTTTCCATTGTAAGCTCGACAAAGATCGCTGTTAACGTGACATAACTATCATAATGGCAATGCTGTTTTATTCATTGAAACTCAAGCGAACCCCCAACATTCAAAAGGTAGAACATTGATTTAGTACAGTGTGTTTTATACTTGCCTCTAAGGAGGTGAATCCCGAGACATGGGTTGTAACAAGTGGTTGTCAGACTTCGGGTCCGTTATTTGATCGTACTGTTATTACGATATCGTTTTAACGCAAGTCATTATTTAGATTCTAGATCGAGTTCTACACTTACAATATGGAAGGAATGAATAGGAACAAATCAAAAGGACCGCTGGAACCAGTAAGCGCAATGAGAGTAAAATTAGGAAAACATTACAAACGATATCTTTAACTTCAAAAAGAACATAGGCGGTCTATAAATCTTTATCAAAACTAACAGACAGACGCATCTCACAAGCCGGCATTTTCTGCTCCTTTATTTTGGTGTAGATTTATAGAAATGTAACGATAATCT
Source organism: Tritonia tetraquetra (assembly GCA_030265355.1). Taxonomy (NCBI): domain Eukaryota; kingdom Metazoa; phylum Mollusca; class Gastropoda; order Nudibranchia; family Tritoniidae; genus Tritonia; species Tritonia tetraquetra. The sequence continues at coordinate 9,868 of JARBEQ010163665.1, forward strand.
AATTATTTGTAGTAATGTAAAGCGTTAAGTTTATTCTCTCTCATTTTGACCTTATGAGAATTTTTGAAAATATTATCATAACAATAAATGCTTTGCATAATGTAGCTTTCCTTGCGTACTTCAACGGATTTTTGTTGTTGCTGTTGTGGTTTGTGGCGGTGATGGTGTCATTGCACTCTTCAATGTGTTCTCATAAATGAGTTACCAAAAAAAAAAAATACGTTTTTCAGATCGTTCTGGAATCGTCCATTGAATAGGAAATAAATTCAGTCATTCATTCTGTCATTCATTCATTCATTCACTCATTTATTTATTTATGTTTCCTTCCTTCTTCTCTTTCAATCATTCATTGACAAGTATTTTGTTTCTATTCGAATCCAGGTGGCAGGTATCATGGCTGAAATCCAATCCAGGAGAGCAGAGACCAGAGCAATGTTGTTGAAGAGCAAACAGTTGAAGCAGATGGTTAAGTCTCTGGCACCCCAGGAAGTCAACGAAGATGAATTGAGTGACTGATCAGAATTTATTCATCGATTCACCCCCCCCCCCCCTTCCCAAAGAACACCCTCATTTAATTCAGAATAGTCATTATCACCACCATCACTATCATCATCATCATCACCATCACCACCAGCATCATAATCATCGTCGTCGTCGTCATCATCATCATCATCTTACCGTTATCATCCACATTGTCGTCATTGTTATTACATCATATCATCATCCCTAAGTCATTCTCCCACGAAATGCATGAGCAATTGTGTTGCAAATGATTATAGATGTATGTAGACTTGTTGCAGTTTCTATCGATTTGAAATAATAAATTGTAAAAATAACAAATTACCAAATCACCAAAAAGGACATTTCAATTATTCGTTTTCCCTGGTTTCTTTTCTCAAAGATTAAGTTTAAAGTTGTTAGTTTTATGCCCTGGGCAGCACATTTAAGGTTATATCAAAGGCGGGACCTTCAAATTATAGTCCATCGACTTTATTCCATTGGAATCATCAGGTCAGAGCCATAGAACTCGAGAAAGCTCAAAGGAAAAAATCTCAATGTCGCCGCTGGGATTCGAACCCAGTACCTTCTGCTCACGAAGCGAAAGCGTTAACCACTACGCCACGAGACCCCGCAGACATATTATTTGCTCGTTGACATGATACGAATAGAACAGCATTTGACATTATTGACAACAATCATCTTCTCATGGCTTGTAACGGGAAAAAAAACACCACTCATTTCTCATTACACTCAAACTGGCACTCTCGGCAGATGAAATAGTATGAATAAGCTATTTGATGCCGCGTTGGCGGCTACACTCCTTGCATCGAGTTGAACAACACACTTCTAAAGTTCTCAATTTGTTACACTATAGCTTTGCGTCCTTTTCGACACAGAAATGTCATATCAAAGGCGATTCAAAAAGACTTGAGAAGATCCAAGATGAATCTCCAGGGCAAAGGCCCGAGAAAAAAGTCCTGTGCAAGCGGGATTTGAACCCCAGACACCCGCATACAGAGACAATTGACTTAACCACTGCGCTGCGGACGCCTCCTCATACTATCCTCCGAAGTTGCTTGGGAGCCGAAGATTTTAACAAGACCCATACTCCTTTTGTGCTGAGTAGGGCGTAAATCTATTGACTATTCAGCTTTCGTTGTCACATCAAAAATCAATAGTAATATATAATTGTTATATAGCGCCTTACCCAGTGTGAAACAGGCTCAAAGCGCAAGTAATGATAAAAGCAAATTAAAAGTAATAAATTAAAATATACAATGGTCACAAATTAAAAAGGAAGGCTTTTAAGCGGGATTTGAAACAGTCTATACCATCAATGTTAAATGTAATCATGAAGATGGATGCGATGTTGATGACAATTTTGACTGTTCTTTCTTTCTTATCCAATTCCCTTTTACCATTACTGTGTAGGGCCGGCACTATGAGGCTGTATCAATAATAAATCGTAAGAAATGGCGATGGTGGTGTTGGGGATCGAGATGATTTTATAAGTAGATATTGAAGAGTGTGGAGGTGGTGATAATGAAAAATATAGAATTTTTTTCCGACCTTTTCAACACAGGACGATCTTAAGAGTGATGATAATGTTGGTGACTGTAGGGTGCCATTTCCAATTTCGTTTTAAAAAATTTATTTAAGGCTGGTATTCTGCACCAGAATCAATAAGGACCCATTCGTTTCCTTTGTGGAGCTGGAGAAAGCATTAAGGCAGAATACCCAGAGAGTTGATCTACTAGTGTCTCCGAAAAAGTGCGGTTCCAGAGAGGCTGGTTAGGTCTGTGAAAGAACAGAGAGAAAAATAGAACAAAATTCCAATGAAGACAATAATACAAGGAAACAGAACGTTTCGGGTACAACCCTTTCTCGGTTGGACACAACAACAAACATGGAAACAAAAAAAAAACAAAGAACGAATAAAATCACTAGTTATTTGTTTTTTGTTTGCATTCTGTTGTTGTGTCCAGCTGAGGAAGTGTTTTTACACGAAACGTTCTCTTTCCTTGTGTCATTGTCTTTTTTGGAATTTTTCCCCATTTTTCTCTCTATTCACGGACTTTGAGTTTGAACTTCCGGCAGCCATCATCAGCTTAGCTCTGTGAAACCAACGTAACCATGGAGCGAAGACAATAGTGCGAACCGCATATCTAGTAAGACAAACAAATTCCCTATAAGAGCAGGGTTACACCAGGGGCCGGGACTGGGCCCAATCATGTTCACTATTAGTGAAGAGAGCGGATCAGAGGATGCAGTAAGAGCAATAGTGAGTGCAACTTGGACTAAGTGGATGGAGCTATCTAGGGTCAGTAACAAAGAAAAAGCATTGAGAACTTAAGATCAACCTTTATTTGTTTGTTTGTTTGATCGAACCCCACTAATACCGCACAAAGCAGTGTTGGGGCCAACCCCATGTTCAGCCAAAAAAGATACACAAGATACCAGGTATAAATCCAGGCACCCCGGCCACCAAGCATGGCTGAACACAGGTTTGGAAATCGTCTGGATCAAAGAATTTCAGACAAGCAGGTGATCAGCCCACCGTGTCCTAACCTCATTATTGACACCATGAGCAATACACTGGGCAGTATAAATCATAATCAAGGTCAATAAACAAATTAATGTAGCCC